>LR132336.1:0-30048 GCA_900634815.1 Paradendryphiella salina | reverse complement strand
GTTTTTCAGCCAAGTAGGTATACGGGATAGGTTTCTCTGTCTCCACTGCACGTCTCTCTGTTACAGCTTCCTCCAGCGACATCGTGGCGTTGAGATATTGGGGGTGCAAGATAGGATGGTTGAGGGGTCGGAATGCGCGTTACGGCGCATGCGCGTTACGAGCGCACGGACAGTACCTAGTCCCCACTTTAACAACCCCACAACTTTATAAAGGTCGTCTTTCCCGCATTCATTGAATGGTCAACTACATCTCCGTTGCTGTATCAAACATGGCTTCCAAAATTGGACTCGGCGTCCCAATGCCACTTCTTGCTCCCGCAACTGCTACCTGGGCAGCGCCCTTCGCGGCCTACTACATTTTCCTCCAGAACCGCATTGTCTATCGCCGTTTCGGCACAAAGACGTAGGTAGAGCTTTATTGGTTGAAAGTAACCATAAACTAACTTTGACGACAGCATGGTGGGTGACAAGTCGGACGAGTCAAAAGGCGGTGCAGACCCTCTCTTTGTGTCGACACGGGCGCAGGCCAACTTCACTGAAAACGTACCCCTAATTCTTACCGTCGCGCTCCTCGCTGAGCTCAATGGAGCCAACAGGTACTGAGGCCAGACTATTGCATTGTAATTGTGTCTTCTAACCGCCGTAACAGGTCTTACATCAACTACGCGCTTGGCGCTCTCTTCGCTCTTCGTGTTGGCCATGCTGAATTAGGCCTGATGACCAAGGATGCCGCTGGGGCTGGACGCCCTGTTGGGTACCTTGGCACTCAGGCAGTTCTGGCAGGCCTTGCTGGGTATGCGGGATACCTGATCAAGGACTTCTGGATGATCTGAGGGACGATGGGGGGAGAGGGCTGATGCACGAAAGCGCCTAGATTTAGATATGAAATTCAATGACTGATATCCAGTATTTTGAAAGTGATGTTGTCTCCCTTGAGATGATGCATATGTGTACATAAGCAGATATTGAACTCCAACCTATACCTGCAATCGGAGTGCATTGCGTAGCTGCGGCGCCAAGGCTGTTCACCATACGCAGTAGAGCTACTGCTGTCCTATTCCCCACCAAGTCTCCAAATACACGTTATCGATACCCGCCAAAGACAGCAGACGTATCTAAGCCTTTCTGAGCCTCGGAATCTCACATCGCTATCAATCTCACGCAACTTGCTCCAACGTCTCCGGCGGCGCAATGGAGGCAGCGTCTGCGCGCATGGCCGCTCGGGATCGCTACGGCGCATTCGGGGAGGCACCCAGTTCGCCGCTGCAGCGCTTCATATGTAAGCAAGACACCGGGCTTGCAGCTGTACAATGCTGACATGCGGAATTAAGTACAAGCCTGCGATCCGCAAAACTTCGAGCCTAACCTGGCCCTAAACCTCGAGATCTCCGACTTGATCAACAGCAAGAAAGGCTCCGCGTAGGATCCGGCCACCTCAGCGCTGCACACACACACACGTCTAATTGCTCTGCAGACCCCGAGAAGCAGCCGTCACTATCGTACACTATGTCAACCACCGCAATCAGAATGTTGCTCTTCTCGCGCTTAATGTACGCCGACGCTGCCCCACCTCGTACACCATGTAGCTCACCATGCCATAGCTCCTAGACATTTGCGTCAAGAATTGCGGCTATCCATTCCATCTTCAGATCAGCACCAAGGAATTCCTCAACGAGCTCGTGCGCCGATTCCCCGAACGTCCTCCGCTCCATTCATCGCGAGTCCAGAACAAGATCCTCGAGCTGATAGAAGAATGGCGGCAAACGATATGCCAGACGTCGCGATACAAGGACGACTTGGGTTTCATAAGGGACATGCACAGGCTGCTGAGTTATAAGGGATACATCTTCCCCGAAATTCGGAAAGAAGACGCCGCAGTCCTGAACCCCAGCGATGTATGTGCATAGGGTGTTGCTGGTAGGCTCATTTTGTTGACACTGCGCAGAACCTCCGATCAGCTGAAGAGATGGCAGAGGAAGAACGAGAGGCCCAATCCGCGAAACTCCAAGAGCTGATCCGCCGCGGTGGGCCGGCAGACCTGCAAGAGGCGAATAAGCTCATGAAGGTCATGGCTGGATACGACACCAGAAACAAGACTGATTGGCGCGCCAAGGCTGCTGAAGAGGTCGGCAGGATACAGCAAAAGGCGAGGATCCTGGAGGAGATGCTAGAAAGATACAAACCGGGCGACCAGATTCAAGAAGGGGACGTGTTCGAGGTATGTTCTCTATCATGCCCGCATCCAGAATCTGTCTAATCATGTGCTAGGAGTTGGCGAATGCCCTCCAGAGCGCACAACCGAAAATTCAAAAGATGTGTGAGGAAGATTCGGAAGACCACGAAGCTGTGGCAAAGCTGTTCGAGATTAACGACAGTATACACCGGACGATAGAAAGATACAAACTCTTCAAGAAGGGCGACATTGAGGCTGCGAACAACATCCCTCAAGGTACGCTTGGTCGTAGCGGTGCTGGTGTATCTCAGGGCCCGAATAACACCTTGAACTTGATCGATTTCGGAGACCCAGAGCCCACATCACAAGCATCAGCGTCATCACAGGCTCAGCAGCCACTCGCTGCAGGAAACGCACTTGAAGACGATCTTTTGGGACTTTCGTTAAGCGGGGACAACTATGGACAGTCCGGTAGCATATCATTGGGTGGCTCAAACGGTTCAGGTAGGTTGTTTCGGCTCCCAGTTTCGTTTCACTTGCTGACTCTTCCTAGTGCTCGGCATGTCTGGTATGGCTGTACCGCAGTCACAAGCTCCGCAAAAGGCATCCAACCAAGCCATCACCGATCTCTTCAATGCAGGGCCGAAACCTAACCAACCTCAAGTAGCATCACCTCCCTCATCTACTTTTTCGCCACCGCCACCGCAACCAGCTCGCACGCCGGATCCTTTCGCCGCTCTCGCTTCCACGCCTCGGCAAGCTTCGCCCTTCCAATACCAACAGTCTGTCAAGCCATCAGCTCCTGCTTCTGGTACTGTCGACTTGCTGGGTGGTGATGTTACCGCTCCGACAACGAACCTAGCGCCAAGTACCAGTGCTACTAATGACGATGATGAATGGAACTTTGCTTCCTCTGTACCTGACACTTCGAAGGAGGTCACGGTCACGAACACAAGCATTAACGTTCTCTTCAACATTTCAAGAGAAACAGATACGTCTCTGTTGATCCAATCTCGAATATCTAACAACACTGCTTTGTCTGTTTCTGGCTTGACATTGCAGGTCGCTGCGTCAAAGGTAACATTGTCCTCTGTTACGAAGCTCGTAAAGGCACTAACACGCTGTAGGGCGCGCACCTGCAACTAGAACCACAATCTGGCGTCAATCTCGGTCCCAATCAGAAGTTCGGCATCACACAAAACATCAGAGTGAACAACGTCCAAAGAGGGTCGGGCAATAGCGTCAAAATGAGGTGGAAGGCTTCCTACAGCCTTGGTGGACAGCAGAAAAACGAGATGGGAGAGATTACAAGCCTGGGTATTTCATAGTATTTGTGACAAAAAACGGGTCATCGTCTCGCAGAAGGCACCTTTTGAGCATTGCAGTGGTGAACCTTGATATTAAGCATGGCTTGCTCTAAGCGTGTTGTATTCAGAATCAGGAAAGTGTTTTCGTTTTCGTTGGGCGGTGCTCTATCTGCTCATGGAAAACTGTGAACGACGTCACCAGACTAGCGCCGCTTATCGATTACAAAGTTATTCCACACTCTTGCCCCTCCGAACTTGGCGACTCACTCACGCGCATTTCCGGTGTCAAACGCACTTCGATCCACAAGCACACCAATAAATCAAGATGGTGCGCCACAAGAAAGACTTCAAAGGCAACAACAAATTTAGAAACCCCGCCAAAGCTCGCGCTCCTCCTCGCCCCCGCCGCGCATCGGACGAAGACGAGAATGACGCCGCCAACCCAAGACCAGCGAAGCCTGAATTTAAAGCCGCATGTTGGGACCTCGGACACTGCGACGCAAAACGATGCTCGGGCAAGAGGCTCATGCGTCTAGGAATGATGCGCGAGCTGCACGTGGGCCAGAAATTCGCGGGCGTTGTAGTGAGCCCAAAGGCGAAGAAGATAGTCAGTCGCGAAGACAAAGAATTGATGGAGCAGTACGGCGCTGCAGTTGTGGAAGCCAGCTGGAACAGGATAGATGAAGTGCCGTTCGGCAGGATAGGTGGCAAGTGTGAACGCTTACTACCCTACCTTGTCGCCGCAAACCCTACCAATTATGGCCGACCGTGGCGATTGAACTGTGTTGAAGCGTTGGCGGCATGCTTCTACATATGTGGACATCCTGAGTGGGCAGAATCAATATTATCGACTTTTTCATATGGTCAGGCGTTTCTAGACATAAATGCAGCTCTGCTCAAGCGCTACCTGGCGTGCGAGAACGAGGAGCAGATCAAGAAAGCCGAAGAGGTGTGGCTAGAGAAGATTGAACGCGAGTATAATGAGAGCCGCACAGAGAAAGAGGAGGGTGCCGAGGAGGATGAGTGGGCCGGTGGAAACATGAATAGGCGTGTTATCGACGAGTCAGATGAGGATGATGAAGATGATGACGAGGATGAGGAAGAAGAAAAGATTGACCCACGGAATCCCTACAATATTCCAGAGTCCTCAGATGATGAAGAAGAGATGGCGGAGCTTAGGCGGCGTGTTCTTGCCTCGAAACCTTTCGCCAATCCCGCACCAAAGGACAACGAGGACGAGGACGAGGACGAGGACGAGAAGAAAGCGCCAGAGCGCATACCCCGAACCGAGCCCGCGCCCAAGAGTGGTGCGCCAGAAGGACAGGATGGTAGCGAGCCAGGAGAAGACGACGCAGAAGACGATGAGTTTGATAGCTTCATGGCCGCACAATCCACCACCGATCGTACCGGCATCGCAAGTAAGCAGAGGAACAAGGCTATGGATAATAAGTACAAGACGACATTTTCAAGTGGCAGTGTGAAGGCGCCTAGTGGCCGAGGATACCAATGATCAATGATGGAGACGAGTAATGTCGTCCTTGATCATCTCGAACATAGTTTTGGGAATCAAAACATTAGGAATATCAGAAACTTTCCTGTCGTAGTTGAAGGCTTCACCGAAGCCAACAAAGAATGCAGAATTTGCATCATGTACGGTCCATCGCAATTCCCTAGGCTCACTTGCGGATTTCTCCTGCGTTTGGTTAAGCATGGCCACCCATTTTTGGGCCGAGCTTACTTATGGGCCAACTTCGATCACCAAACCTCTCGCGATAGGATTTCTTGGAGTTGTATTACTCAACCACAACGATTATATTTGAAATTGTGAGCACATAGAGCTAAATGCACGATCCTCTGACTGTATTGTCGGCCTTTGTACCGCTGTCGCACGCGTTTTTGGTGCCGTGTAAAACACTCATTGGGATCTGGATAGACGCATTTTTTGGCCTACTAGAGGCTTGTTGATCGAGCTGTTGTTGTAGGATAACTATATCAGCGTGTAGGCGAGCCACGCGGTCGTTGGCGATAGAAATAGCCTTGCTGGCTTTTCTAAGAAGAGTCCGGGTAGCTCGCGATAGCGATTCTGACTGCGCAATCTGTTGTTGAAGCCTGTATACATCCTGAGACCGCTAAGGTGTACGCAAGACAGTATCACTAGAGTAATCTTGCGTTATAGGACATGGTGGAGTCATTTGGCGAGTCTGTACCTGCGACGATCGTCCGATAATAGAGTATACGCGTGGGTTGCGGCGGAGAAAGCTAGAAATCCAGTTTTGGCCGAGCAGTTCGTGGTCGCCGTTCATGTGGAGGATTCGGATCGCCATTTCTCGTACACGGGAGTGGGTAGGTGGCTGGGCGCGTAGATCCTCATCAAGTATCCAATCTATAAGAAACTCCTCTTGATCCGGGGTCAGCCTTTGCTGTTTGAATGGGCCATCGCGTGAGGGGGTTTGCCGGCTAGTCGTCGTTGCAGAGTTGATCGCGGCACTCCCCACGCGCGAGACGCCTCTCGTTGGCTGGTAAAATCACCGGAGGTGAGGTCCTGGATAGCGCCTTGGATAGCGACTTCACGATTATCCATATTGATACGGTTGTGGTTGAGTTGTATAGCTTCAGAACAATCTATCACGACAGGTTTGGTGGTCCAAGCTGGCCCACAACTATGCCCGGCTCACAAACGGGTGGCCGTACGTAGTAATCGTGGGTGTGACCGATTAAGCCTAGCCGCAGACTACGGTAAAGTAGATCGCGTTCGTGCAACAAACTACATCGCGAAACACGTCTCCAAACATTGATGTTTGATGATTTCATAACATCCAAGGCACGTCCGGCGAACACCATATTTTCAGTGGAGCCTCCCCGCAACCGACACATTGAATTGAAAAGGTTTGTTGGTTGACTAGGTACATGGGCGCTTCTGAGGCTCTGTCCCAAGCAATGGACCATTTCCGCGATTTCGATGGAAAGCGGCGCGCGAGAGATGGCAACCATGTTCAAACATTACCACGCGCAGAAACCCTGTCCTTGATCTTGCAACAGTACGTACTGCGCAAGATAACTCGTCGCATGAGGCGGACTCTCCGTATAGCCCGATTACCCGACTTCAATCAGAACGGTCTTATGCATTGAAGAGTCTCACAGCACCCTAGGGCTAAGCTTTCCGGCACGTCCGTTCCATGTGCACCAAACAAACCTCTCTGCCTGACGTTTGAAACCACTTTTGCAAAGAAGCATCACCGCCACCATGAAAGATCTCTTGGCCGATACCATACCTGTAAGGACCATGGTCTCGCTGAATAGCATGACCGAATAAGAATGTCTACAGCAGGTTCCAAGTGGGCTCCATGGGTACGGAGAAGTTCAGTATGCATGGCGAGCGTGTAACTCCCCCCCCCAAGGGCATTTCGCCATCCAGACCTGCAGCAAGGTTCGAAACCCTATGAACGGGAACAAGACACGCCGGGCGGAAACCTGAAGTCATGCCACGGATCCAAGAGTCTTCATATTAGACCACTGTGCCACGGTTGACGGATGAAGTACCTCTCTGCCGCAGCAAGTCTGGTCAGTTATCTCGCGGTCCTCTTTCGCTTTTATTTTAGTAATTTTTCTTCTCTTACCCTTTACTTAATAATTCTTCCAAGGCCCAGGTGGCTGTTACTATTGCAGAATGACGTCCGGTACTGTCTCCTCGCTTTTTCTAATCTTCTTGAGCTGCACACAAGTGTTGGCCCAGACAGCACAAACGCAAAATGTGCAGTTCAACCAAGTACTTAACGTAAATGGCGATGTAAGTGTCCACCTTCATTCGATGTTGCAAGTGATCTCGGCCTAACGTGTGCAGATGCAACTTAACTCGTTCCAATTCCCCGATCGATCAAGGGTCGAAACCTTTTCTCAGAACCAGCAACAGATAATCGTCAATCAACAAAACCCGGCAATCCCTGCAAATCAAGTCACGGGAACGACTGGTCAGCCTTTCGTTGCTGTATCTCCGCAGTCGATGATCGTTAGTACCAATGGCGCAACAGACCTAGTTGGTGGTCAAGTCGAGATGGCCATGACAATGCAGAACCTGCAGGCTGTAGCAGTCCAACCAGACAATACATACGTGGCTATGCTCTCGCCTGACCGTCAATCTTGGATGATTCAAGAGACGATGAGGAGTGTGAACACTACGGACATGACAGTTCGCATGCTCAAGCGTAACCAGCTGGATGGCGAGTACATGGTGGTAGGTCGTCAGACTGTTGAGACCAATACTCTTGTCGTCCCCTTTGGTAGCGATGGCAGCACCTCTGTCGCCATCCAGGGCACCGGTCTCCAAGAGAATGAATTCCAAGATGGCTTCAGGATGTCCACGCGCGCTACCCAGCCTATGACCATGAACGTCGATGTCAAGGACGGCGTTGATTCGAGCATGCTGGCTGCTCTCCAAGGACAAGACCCTGTCAACGACTACCGTTACTCCGTTGTCACCAATCTGGCTGCTGTCACCCCAGACCTCAACCAGCAAGTCACTGTTGTGCAGATTCCCAGCACGTTGTCCCCACTCTCTTTGCATGTATCAAAACTAACAAACCCCCCAGTCAACGCTATCCGTGTCCAAAAGATGATGCAAGCCATGGGCGTCCCACCAACAGGCCAAGTCGCCATCGCCGTCGCCCAGCGCGGTGTCCTCCTGAACCCTGGCGGTGCAACCGGAAACCTCGGCGGAGCAGCGACCCAGCGCCGCAGCCTCTCTCGCGATGAGTTCAGAAAGGAAGTTGCACGCCAAGTTCAGGGCGGCACTCCTACCAACGGAAACAACCCCGTTGCAGCCCAGCTCCTCCTTGCGCCTACCTTTACCCCTATCCAGGCCGATGCTGTCCTCGACCAGGCTAACATGCGCATCGCCGTGCCCGTACGCCAGGTCGATGGAGAGTACATTCTCACCATGCAGGTCATGGGCGATGGTGTACAGGCAGCTCAACCCTCAGCTGGCGAAGCACAACCGACTGAAAGCCAAATACCCACTGCTGCCGAGCCCGCGACAGAATCTAGCCTAACACCCACCGCCGAATCCCCAGCTACCAGCAGCTCCAGCGCCATCCAAGGTGAGAAACAGCCCACGGTAGAAGCAGGCTCCGCCTCCAACAGCACCGAATCAGCCCAGCCAGAACGTCGTCAGGAGAACAAGGATGCCGGCAAAGATAAATATGGCCTCGATAAGGCGCCACAGGGCGCTGTTATCATGTCCATGAAGGAAATCGATACCATGGCTGATGCTGTGACTTGGGGTGGTCAGGTCGCTATTACCAAGATGATGAGCAATTACGTTAAAGCGCAGACAGGCCGTGATATGGAACCCATTAATAATGGTACCGCTGGTGATGTCGGGGCTAAGCTTGTTGTTGCGTAGGTTGCGTAGGTTGCGTAGGTTGCTGTGATGGGGGGTGGAGGAGATGTGTGTGGGTGCATGGACAGATGGATGAGTATTGAGATTGTAGGATTTGATGGAGGGCTTAATGTGTTCTTGGAGGGTTGGCTGGTGGGTTATATCAAGTACGTATTCAGTTTGTATGTATATATGTAATTGAGGACCAAAAGTATGCCATGGGTTGATATTATTTCTTGTCATGTTCACGGCCACGGTGCTGTGTACACATTAGTAGACGAGTTCATATCATAGCGCCGTGGTGATTGGAACGATTCGAACAAGGGAGAAGGCGCTTTGTGAGGGGGTTTCATTTTGTCGTCTTGGACCAAAACAAGCTTTTATGTTCCGTTTGTGCATGCGTAACCCTTGTCTTCATCCATTTGGCGATCCACGCTTCTTATCCTCTATTGACTCCCCGCCTTCCCTCTCCTTCCGCCGTTGTGCAACATCCCAGTTGTAGACTCGTGCAAAAGCGACTTCAAGGGTCTGTGTATCGTTAGGAAGCATGCTCCCCACTATGCCTGGCGATATAGTATATACGTACCGTGATTTGCTCTCGCAGAAAATCCAGATCCTCCTCACAAGTACTCAGGCTATGCCTCGCCGTCGCCAACTTGGATTGCAGGAGCTCCTCGGCCTCCGGTATGGGGTACGCGAGCATGACGTTGGCGCCGAGCCAGAGGTAGACTTGATCGGTTGGGGGCACTTCTGCTTTCGCGTAGAGGGTGTCGTTGAGTTCAAAGGTTGTCTCGAGAGGCTCGGCGTCGTCTTTGCGTGACTTGAGGAAGCGGACTGTTTCCAGCGTCTTTTGGATGTCGGGGATCTTGTCTTTGAGGCCCGCGGCGCGGCGTTGGGTGTTTTGCTGCATGAACTGGTACTTCCTGGGAGATATGTTAGGTGCTGGGCCAGACATGGGCGCGTGGGCATACGAGATCATCTCTTTGAAGTTGTTTATGGTGGTTTCCACCTCTGACCGGTCGGTGACATAGTCCTCAACTCGGTCGATGAACGGAGCCACAGGAATGCCGCGTGGGTTCGCTGTAACAGTCGCATCGTGTTAGGGGCCGATGGCAGTGTCGGAGGGGCTCGAGATACATACTTGCGGGTTCGCTGCTGGCACGTTAGCTTCCATCAAGGGCCAGGGACGCGCTCCATATGCTCAGAAACTACTGACCTCCCGGCTTTAGCTACGTCCGCCATTGCGATTGCCGCTGGTACACTGCAGCGGTGCGCATTGGTTGTTTCGCGCGTCCATGCGTCGGAAAAACTGCCCCGCCTTCTCCGCTCTCTTGGCGCACGACCGACATCCCACCTCCACCCCGCTCGACCTTCACTCTTCCCGCTCCACCCGTTCCAGCCTCCAGCCTCGCCAGCTCGCTTGTGCAGCCGACTCTGAGGGATGGCTGCCGTATCCGTCTACCCTGTCTGAGCTACCAATGTATGATCTCACCATCCAGCATGGGGGCACGCTCGTCCCTGCTGTACTTGTCGTACACTACTGAGCGCTACTCGTACTCGGACATGTCCTACCATACCGTAAGCATCAACATTACGAAAAGACTCCGTTTGCTGGGATTCAATGGATCGCAGGGATTCCCTGATCTGCGGCGGTAGGGCACAGTAATGAGGTCGTTGTACAGGACCATGTCTTTGGACCTCCACTCCGGCCGAACACCAACGCGCTCGCCACATGTGTGGCTGAACTGATGCAGCACTTCGACATTCGGACAACCCTGTCCTATATCGCATGTACTGATAGCAAGCCGCCTAGCATAACAGGCTGTCATATCGTCCGCCCTATAGAGATCGTAACCCGCAGCCCGTCTCATCGAGAACTATTGAAAACTACTGCAAGGCTAACACAAGGGTAAGAATGCAGGCCTTGATCCTAGGAAACCACGCGCCGCCACGTCAAGAACCGATCCAATCGCACCCTCGTCGACTATCATCAAGCCGACCTACAAGGTTATGTGTTTCAATACAAGCCACACACTTAATCATCAGAAATCTAAACGTCAGCAGTTTTCCGCTCGTGGATGCGATCGGCGGCTGCATCCGCCTCAGTTACATCCTCTTCCGGAACAGCTGTTCACCACGCGAATGCACGTTCGGGCCTCCTCACTATTCTCCGACCATACCATCAAGCGACATCCTCGCATGACAAGCTTTCTGCGAGTACATTGGGCCTCGTTTCCGTATCATGGAGGCCTTTCGCTAAGCTCGGTCCAATAGCCTAGTGGACAGAGGCCTGTTATACAGAGTCTACTGCTTCACCCAGCTTGTTCTTGTCATCACATGAAGATGACTGGACCACGTGTGGGTGCACCCGGGCTGCTCTCATCAGCAAACTTCCAGCCGAACAGTGCCCACCTTTGTCTCGTAGCATACGATAGTGCCTATGACCACCACTAACGCCGGCGCCTCCGCATTGTGCTTCTTGCATTAGGCTAACCATCCGAGAACGATTGCTGGTCAGCACACTTTTTTTTCGGATCGTCTACATCTGGAAGCCCACTCAGCACCAGCACTTGCATTCGATACGAACCAACACGGTGATTTTCATAGCTCAGTCCGCCTGCGGTATGTACTGCAGGACGGCTGTCAGACCGGGCTTGGATGTACCCTTCCAAGCGAGTCGTGATGCTGATCAGCGCGATCGCCCCCTTGGCGCATGTGAATCCTACTTATCTGCTCTGAAGGTAGGATATGCAGTGAGATGGCTTAGGAACTGGGTTGCGGGCCGTCTTGTATGTCACGACTACTGCATGACGTGGCGGGCGCTCGCTTGTGGACTAAGGATCATTGAATCCGATTGCCAGCGAAATCGCCACTTGGGGCTTGATAACATGCGATGGGCTGACCATCAAGCAGCCCAACGCGCCACAAAATCTTTATACGGCGACCTCGCCTAAGAAGGTACCACGTCACGACAGTGATCTATAGAGATCCAAGACACTTGATCCCTCATCTGAGAAGATTGTCAAGTGGACAGGTGCTCGGTGACTTCTTTTCGGATACCATATTCCTGGTAGTGCATGATAGACCTTGCGCGACACTTGTGATTGGGATGTGATTGTAAACCGGTGGAGGAAGGCGGAGATAAGACACCCCATAGAAGCAAGAGGTAAGTCACCAACATCACGGACCAAGCACCAGAGAACCGAAAAGGTTATGAAGTTACCCTTGCCATTGCGGAGAAGCCAAAACATTAAATACAAAGCGCGATACAAGAACGCTGAATTGCAACGGTTCGTGAACATAAGACACAACAAAAGCCAAATAAGGTGGTATGCGTTGGAGAAGCGAGCGTGTGTCATGTACTAGAACCAACCGAAAGAACGCCATCCATCCCTTGCCCCCCAAGTGGTGTCGTGTGCTAGCGCCATAAAAGTCAAGAATAGATGATCGAATGCCAAAGTAGAAACAGTGAAGGAAGAAGAGGAGTCCAACGCCAACATCTCGTTATTCAACACTTGAACGAAGAGGAGATGCATGCAACTATGCAGATTATGGAGTGGTGTGCGCGAGAGTCAAAGGCAGGGAGCGTCTATAGCTTGAGTCCTTGCTGGATCAGCTTGCCAAGTGTGACACCCTGAAAAGACGTGTTAGCATTGGTGTCCTAGTGCGGATTGTGGAGGATGACTTACGTGATCACCCTTCATCATAGTGAAATGATTACCACCCATGACAGCGTATTGAAAGTTCTCTTTGGGCAAGAGTTGCGCCCATCCGTTGTCTGAGAAATCGGTACGGTTGTTGAGCAGCCACTTCATGGGAGCTGGGTCCTCTCCCTCACCTGGGGGAGGGCGGGGGTCCTCCGGGTTAGGGCACACGCCGTCGGTGCACCAAATGGCAAGGACGGGAGGAGCGATCTTGGGGTCCATGGGAGTTGGGTCGTAGTCCTTGAGGTTCTGGATGGCGGAGGCGAAGTGGGGTAGGAGCCACGAAGGAGTACCACCAGGTTTACCGGTGCCGAGGAGACCTATCTGGTCGAAGAAGATGTGGAGACGAGCCGGAAGCGGGTCAAGGGCGACGGGGCAGGGGGCATCGATCAGGATGAGGTTCTCAACCTTCTCACCAGAGTTAACAAATTGCTGGGCGACCTCGTAGGCCATGACACCACCGGCCGACCATCCACCGATAATGTATGGGCCTTCGGGCTGACGACGCTTAATCTCGTTGAGGTAGAGCCGGGAGACGCCCTCAACGCCACAGTTCCACTTCTCTGGGCACTTCATGAACGGGCAGTTCAGACCGTAAACAGCCATATCTGGAGAGATGTTGGGAATGGAGATGTAGCTAGTGGCGCTACCAGAACCATCGGGGACCAAGAAGAACTTCTTGGTGGCGGTCTTGGGGTTACCCTGGAGAAGGACAGAGGAGGCGGGAGGGAGGTTGGAGACATCGGGCAGCGAAGCGAGCTTCTTGTTTACCTCAGAAAGCTGAGGGGTCTTGGTCGCGGCCTTAGCAGCAGGCTTTGCGGCCATGGTAGCTGTAGGCTTGGGGCGCATGTCAAGAGCAGTCTCAATGTCCTTGATGGTGACGTTCTCAGTGAGGAAGTCGGCAGGGAGGTCACGGCCTGTGGCCTCTCGCATAGAACCGAGAATAGTAAGGCTCATGAGGGAATCCATACCAATGTCGGTGAGGTCAAGATCGTCAGTGATCTCAGAAACATCGACACCCATTTCCTCAGCGACCAGCTTGCGGGCAAGGCTGGCACCAGCCTGGACAGCTGCAACAGAGGGCTTGACATCCTCCAGACCAACGTCACTACCGGCAGAGCTAGCAGGGGTGCTGTCGTTCTCACCGGTAGCCTCCTCAAAGGGAGTGGAAGAATCAGAAACCTCGTCAGAGGTGTCAGAACAGTCATCCTCGACGATAGTGGCTCCATCGAACTGAGAGAAGTGCTTCTTCAGCTCACCAACAGTGGAGCAGTCGGAGAAGAGAGTGGAAGGGATGTCCATGTCGAGCTCCTCACGGAACCTAGCCGAGATGGTAAGAGACAGGAGGGAAT
The DNA here is from genome assembly GCA_900634815.1 of Paradendryphiella salina. Classification (NCBI taxonomy): domain Eukaryota; kingdom Fungi; phylum Ascomycota; class Dothideomycetes; order Pleosporales; family Pleosporaceae; genus Paradendryphiella; species Paradendryphiella salina. The sequence continues at coordinate 16,138 of LR132336.1, read as the reverse complement.
CGACACCGAGGTTTTCGAAAGCAGCCTCGTCAACGAGCTCAGACATGTCAACATCGATCTCTTGAGCAACAATCTTCATGACCTTGGAGGTGACACCAGCGGGAGCGGCAACTTTGGCAGCCTTCACGGGCTTAGCAGCCTTAGCTACCTTGGTGGGAGCCGCCTGGCTCTTTACCAGAGCAGTAGCTGGAAGGGCCTTGGGAGCGGGCTTAGCGGCAGCCTTAGAAGCAGGTCCAGCGGCAGCCATACCAGCAGGAGGCATCATAATATTGAGGGCGCGACGAGGAATGTTCTGGAACTTGAGACCCATAACCATACCAATGATCTCAGAGCCGTCCATGATGTAGACATCGCCGACGGAGATGTTACCCGGAGCAGGCTGCATGCGAACGTAGGAGCGGTACTTCTTCTCGGACGAGAGCTTGCCAGCGATCTTGATCGATCCCCATCCGTGAGAGATGTAGACTGAGTTCTCAGAGTCAAGGTGGTCGGAGGCGTTGACGATGAAGCCCGAAAGATGGGCTAGAGAGTCAATCCAGTAAGGAGAGCAGAGGAAGTCTCCGTCAGCAGCAGTAGTTTGGAACTGGACTGAAGCAGTCGCCTCGGTTTGCTTGCCGTCGAGAATGACCTCTTCCATACCGCGATAGTTGTCGGCGTAGGTGACAAGGGCCTTGAAGAGCTTGTAGGCCATGCCACGGAGGACCTTGTGGGCGGCGCCTGTCTCGAGCTTCGTCTTAAGAAGATCGATCTGGGATTGAACCATGTACTGAATACGGCCCCACTCTTCCTTCCATGCATTCACATCTTCGTACTTGACGATACCGACAGCGTGCTCAGCAAGGATCTTGGAGCCGTCGGCGGAGACAGTGCGGAAGGTGATCTTGACCTCATCAGTTTCGAGGTCTGCGTTGCCCTCGATCTGCAAGTGCTGACCACCGGCGGGAGAAGGGTACTGGGGAATGAGGGTCTTGGTGACCTCCATGGAGCAGACATTGAGACCAGGGGTGACAGTACCAGGGCGAAGCTGCTGGTAGAGGTAATCGGCCACAGTCATGGCCTGGTCTGCATAGAGCGAAGATGGAGTAAGGGGAGTTCCGTTGACCTGGTGACCAGTGATGGTAGCCTTCAACTTGGGATCGGAGAGATCAGACTGAACAATGACGGTACCAGAGTTGGCATGGAGGTCCTCTCGAACGATCTTATGGCAAGATGTGGTCGAGAGCTTGGAGGGAGCTTCTGCAACGGGCGCCGCCTCGATTGCCTTGACAGTGGTAGGAACCTCAAGAACCTCACCCTTGGTGAGGGTCCAATTGTTGTGGTAATCCAACCAGTACTTCTTGGAGTCAAAGGCATACGTGGGCAGAGTGTACATCTCGTGAGCATCGTTGAACAGCCTATGGTATTCGTTGAAGTCGAAGTACACACCGGCGAGGTACAAAGTTGTGATGCTGTTGGAGAGTGTCTTCCAAGGGTCCTCGTTGCGGCGGAGAGATCCCGCCGCAACAGGAGTACCACCAATAGAAGACTTGACCATGCCGCTGCAGACAGGGTGGGCGCCAATCTCGAGCCAAGCAGTCTTAGCGTCAAATAGCTTCGCCTCCTGACCAGTCTTGAGAGCATCACAAAAGTTGACGGTCTCGCGAGCGTGGCGAGCGAGGTAGTCGGGCCCAATGATACCAGCTTCAACGATGATTTCGCCAGTGAGGGGAGACATGACCGGGACAACGGGCTTGTGGAAGGTGACGGAAGCAGCCGCAGCCTTGAATTTCTCCAGGATAGGCTCGACTTGGGCAGAGTGGAACGCAAACGGAACGTTCAGCTTGGTCGACTTGAAGCCCTTGGATGCCAAAGTCTCGTTGGTAGCATCAACGACCTCGACAGTACCACAGAGAACAGTCTCCTCAGGGCCGTTGATGCAAGCGATCTCCGTCATCTTATCACCCAAGGCGGCCTTGATGGTCTCAACGCTACCCTTGACGGCGAGCATACCGTGGGTGTTAGCAGTGCATTCCTGCTCCAGAATCTGGGCGCGACGGCCGACCAAAATGACCATGTCGCTAGCGGATATAACACCAGCCACGTGGAGTGCGGCATACTCGCCGAGGCTGTGGCCAATGACAGCGATGGGGCGGACACCCCATGAGCCCCACATACGAGCCAGTGCGACCTGAATGCAGGCCATGCCAAGTTGGACCACAACTGGAGAGAGGGTAGCGACATCCACTCCAGTCAACAGGGGCAGAATGGAGGGAAGAGAGTGCAAACGACCAAGCTTGTCCATCTGGTCGATGTCGTTCCTGAAAGTCTCGAGTTCCTCGTACAGCTTCTGGCCGAGACCAGTGTACTGCGAACCCTGACCAGTGAAGGTAAAGGCTGTCTTGGTGGGGACCATAGGAAGGGGGCTGTAGCTGTCCTTGATCTGTGCCTGGAGACCATCCTTAACCTTAGAGATGTCAGAGACGCAGAAGGCAACGCGGTAGTTATGCTGGATTCGGCGAGCAGTGGTGGTGTATGCCAAGCTGGGGAGCGTGGTGGTCGGGTTCTCGTCGAGGAATCGCATCAAGTTGTTGATGTTCTTCTTCAGCGAGGCGATGGACCTGGCGCTGACAGTGACCATGTGCATGGTGCGGGGGTCTACACCCTTGGGAGCTTCGGGGAGAGGACCGTCCTCAAGGATGACCGCGGTGTTACCACCAGCGGCAGAGAAGTTGTTCAAGAAGATCTTGCGCTTCTCCGCGCCCTTGCGAGGCCAGGCAACCTGGGTGGTCTCGATGTGGACGTTACGCTGTCCGAGATCTTTGGGGAAGGTTTTGTTCATGACACCCTTGATACCAACATTGGCGGGGATGGCGTTCTTCTTCATCATCATTAACACCTTGACGAGGGAGTTGATACCAGAAGCTGCTTCACCGTGGCCAATGTTGGCCTTGATAGCGCCCAGATGCAGGGTCTGCTCAGGCGTACGTTGGCGGTGGCGAGGAGCGAAGGCATTGGTGACCGAAGTCATCTCAATACCGTCACCAGCTTGAGTACCAGTGCCGTGCATCTCAACGTAGCTGATCTCATGGGCGTCAACACCAGCGTTGGAAAGCACCTTGTTGTAGAGGTACTCTTGGGCGCCAGCGTGAGGGTGAGTGATGGACACAGCCTCAGCACTGTGGTTGGTGGCAGCGCCAAGAATGCATCCAAGGATGTTGTCCTTATCAGCAATGGCATCTTCGTAGCGCTTGAGAACGACTGAGCCACAGCCGTCACCACGGCAGTAACCATCGGCATCGTTGTCGTAGGTCTTGCAGCTTCCAGTCTTGGACAAGAACTGGCCCTTGCTCAGACCGGAGAAAATGTCGGGGTTGGTGAGAACGTTGAGACCACCGGCACAGGCAGTGTCACAGTCACCAGCCCAGAGAGAGGTGCAGGCAAGCTGGATGGCTGCAAGTGAAGAGGAGCAGGCAGTGTCGACGGAGTAAGAGGGGCCGGAGAACTTGAAATAGTAGTTGATACGGCCAGGAGCGAAGGCGCGCACGCCACCGGTGATGAAGTAGGTGTCAATGTTCTCAGCGGCGTTGATCTCACGCCAATCATCGGAGGTCTGACCGTAGAAGGTGCCAATGCGCTCGAGTTTAGTGGAAGGGGTGCGATTGGGAACGTATCCAGACATTTCAAGCGCTTCATAAGCGGTGGTAAGAGCTAAACGACCCATGGGGTCGGTCTGAGCAGCCTCACGCGGGGACATGTTGAAGAAGCGGGGATCAAATAGACCTGGCTCGTCAATGAAGCAACCGAACGGAGTGTGGCTTTTGTTCTTTCCCTTGCCGGAGGGGTCACAGTGAACCTTTGCATCGAAACGGTCTGCAGGGACTTCGCGATGGACATCCAAGCCACGCTCGAGAAGATCCCATAGAGCCTCGGGGTTGGCAGCACCAGGGAAACGACCAGACATACCGACAATGGCAATCTTGTCATTCTGAGTGCGACCGCGGCTGTCATGGTCGGCAGGAAGCCAGACAGTGTGGTCACGAACGGTGATAGCGGATTGGCCTCCGTTCTTCAGCGCGGAGGCAAGGCTATTGGTGATTGAGGTAACACCGATAGCGGAAACCGTGCATTCTGGGCTAGATGCAGAGGTGACCTGAGAGACAATCTCGGATAGAAGACTATCCCATCGAACAGGCTCGATAAGCATCTCCGTAAGTGCGCAACGGACCAGATCCAGAGTGTCGGTCGCAGTCTGGCATTTTCCGGTAGAAGCGGAGTGCACCAGGGACACGGGGCGGAATTGCTGCAAGTGTCTGATAGCATCCTTGTCGAGAATACGGTCGATATCGGTTTGGGCGTACAGGTGGGATGCGTGGTAAGGCGCATAGACGGGAATGGGTACGCGAGCGCAGCTCTTGAAAGCGTCGCTTTGGAGCAGGGTCTTGGTGGTGGATGGTGGTCCACTTACGGTCAAAGCCATGGTGCTGACAGCGCTGATGTAGGCATGCGCCAAAGTCGGTATCCGCTGCTCCTCATGGAACGCAGCAATAGCTTCCTTGGCTGCAGATTCGGAAATGTTGGTAACAATGGTGGACCAAGTTTCCTTAGAGGTAACGGCCTGCTCGAGTGCTTCCTTGGCTGCACCGACACAAGTACCAGCACGGAAAGCGACACGGACAGCTTCGGTGGCGAGTGGGAGAAGCTCGCTTAGAGATCTGGCTGACGCAACGACAGATGACGCAAGAAGACCAGTGCATAGACCGACCACTCTTGTGTTTGATGGGTTGGCAAGCTCTGTTGGGTTCTCGGAAAAGTAGCTAAATTGTTAGTAGTGTGCTGGATAGATTGGCGCGATCGACTCACCCAATGTAATGCGCCAATTGCGCGATGGTAACCATACAACTCTCCATCTCAGGGACCTTCAGCCCTTTGGCATAGTATGCTTCCACCAAATCCCATGTTGTGAGAAAGTTGGGAATTCTGTCTCGCTGTGTTCGTGGGAGCTTCTGCACCTCCTCGCGGATAACGACACTGATCCTGTCCAGGAAAGTCGTAAGAGTAGAGTTGTTCTTCCAGGTGCAAGCCTTCCGCAGGAGCGGGTACTGGTCGGCGGTCTGGTCTCCGAAAATGAGGACGTTCATATTGGCAAGGGTATAACAAATGAATTAATAATAAGTTTAAAGGGTATGAAAAGAGGAACCTCGCTGAAGGAGGTGTTGGCGATGGTGAAGAGAAGCTTCTAAAAATGAGGCAAGGGCAGTCGATTAAGAACGAAAGTATATTGTTCCAGTATCGTATTACTTAGGCGCTTGAGGCAGGGGTAATGGCCTAAGAGACTGGATGAGGGATGGTGGGATAACAATCGTAATGGGAATGGAGGTACTGCTATATGTATGTGACCAGGAGGCAAAGATAGGCGTAAGATGTCTCAAGGTGGCCCAGGCGTGGATCGCGCGATGACAAGCACAGTGCGTGCCGGATCTGTAACAACCCATGCATTGCGGAACGAAGTACTGCAGAAACATATTGACGTGAGAGTAAGTGTGGACCGCGGACCACTTCCTTGCCTGGATAGTACAGCCATAGTTCCGAGGATGGATGGCGTGCAGATGCCGACTGTGCGCCAAGTAAGCTCCCATCCCTATTGATAGATGACGCACTAAGCATGGAACCCAGCAGCTGAGGTATGGGGCCAATGCGTTGCGAATGATCGCAAAGATGAGACGTGGGGACCTCGAAAGTAAGGGCGCTGTATCAACTTTGGGTTTAGTGGCTCGGATCCCCTCCCATAAGCCGGGGTGGATAGATGTCGCGTCCGTGTGTTCTGGTATCAATTACAACATCTTCCAAGCGCTTTCAGGCTTAGATCTATGCAGTCAGGAAGAACTGATTATAGACAAGTCTGTATGCTGGAGCTGCTTCGCGTGAACCCTGTCCACATGGAGAGGCTTAGCAAGACAGGCAATACGATACAGGACTTCCGTGCGAACCAGATTCCTCGTGGTAGTCCCATAACGACATGTGGATAATATATCCTCTGGGTCAACAGCATGTCGTACTGTCGTGTTTCAGACAGTACTATGGGGCCAGGCATGAGGCAGACGAGCCAAGGTTTGCGAAATCGTCCGCCAGTGCTTCACGAACGCTGCCAAACCTCAGTTGGTGGTTCATTGGCCAGGTATGAAGTAATGCTATACCACAGCGTTGTTGGCGTCGATCAAGCTTCTGGAGACCCCGCTCGGACTCGATCTAGTTGAGCGTGCTGGCTATGGAAGGCAAGCACGAGACATGGCCTGCGTCTCAGAATCATTGTAGCTCGGCGTCTTCTACCGATCGTCAAAGCACCAGGTGCTCGGGTCGACGGCTTTAGGTTGGTCCGGAAAACAAGCACAAGAAAGCAACCATTACTTAGGCGAATGATGGATGTTTGACCTTTCGGAGGCCAAAGCGTGAAAGCCACAAGATACGAGAAGCTCACCGTTGGGATTCTCATTGACGCGTCTGCCAAACTTCTTCCTAGATCTCGAAAGGATCATCGAAAGGCTGAATGATCTCCGCCCTGCGATGAGCACAGTCAGCCATGCGCAGTTTACGGTCTCCCCATCACCGGCGCCATAGGCGGTACTCCGAGCGTATAAGGAGAGCAGATTGCCTAGCATTGCTAGGGTACCTCGAAGCAAACATCATGGTAGATCCGGGCTCGCTTGGCTTGTTTCCGTGGGGTCTTCAGGTGCTGAATCGTGGTCGAAACGAACCGTCTCCAAGCTCGGACTGACGTCGTGGAGCATAGCGCGCAAGGCTGAACGTGCCGATGAGCCATTCATTGTCCAATAGCTCAACAGAAGGACACCTTCAGAACGCGGCCACTCTATTGCTGGCACGTTGAGACGGCGTGGTTGACAGTGCTCGTGATGATCGTGTACAAGATTACAAGGTGACGTTCATTACGGAGAGCGGAGAACCGAATAAGCACTCTATGCCAATGATCGACGTGTTTTCTGCCACTCCCCACCGCCTCTCGCACATGTGAGCTTCCAGCCACAAGCTCGTATCACAGAATCACGCCTTGTCCCTAACAGCAGTCAGATCACACCGTCATAAGAGACTTTACATGTGAGCCTGAGAATAGTAACTTGTTGTAAAGAAAGCGTTTTACGATATCATTGAAACTGCCCACCAAGAGTGGGGTTGTGGTGTTGCGAATCGCGTAGCTGCTGGGGCTCAAAGGTTAAACTTCCTGATTTGTTCGTGGGAACCCTGAAATGGTTCGTCGCAACACACGTTTCACGCTCGCATGCACCCTCATATCGAGGCGCCCAAAAAAGAACATCGGCTATGTTTGATACCATGTCGCGGACTGGATGCCGTGGAGACAGGCACTGGATTCTCATTGCTTGGCCCTGCAAAATCACAATTCCCCCTTTCTGCACCCAGTTTGTTTTTCTCCCCCATTTTTGGTTTTTGATGCCATCCTCTTTAGTCTCCGCACGCATGGAGCCACCAAACTGGGATGCACCTGCGTGTGCCACACCTTCCAGAGGCTCTAGCTCCTGGTAAGTAAGTGTGTTGTCTCCTGAGGTCTTGCTCTTTCTGGTGCAAGATGGTCACGGGACCGTAAACCAAGTCACGACCTATGGTATCCTTTTGCAGCCAACGCATCATCTACGTCAATGCCATCACAATTAGCGGCCATGTCACTACATACAAAGACACACTTAGCCAAGATGTCTCTCAACATTTTGCCCATTCTTTAGCATGTGATGATGCCTGCTGAGACTAAATGTACCTAGATAGCCAGCTAGACCAACCCACTTGATCAAACATAGCATCACGATACTTGCCATGGAGATTAGTCAAGGCTACGAAGATACTGCGCTTCCTGCAGTTATAGTTTCGGCCCCGCATCATCGCGAATCTATGATTCTGGTACATGTAGCAAGACCTTACCAGCCTCCTCAACAAAGCAGTCTTCTCCACTATACACACGGCTACCATTGTCATTGTCTCTGACCCAAGTCTTCACATGTATATTGTGTATACTGTAACTGCAAATAAACTTTCATTGGTCTGCACGGTAACTGACCGCATACATTTCGTAAGTGGTGATATTCAGCCCCTAGTCAATCTTTGCTCTTGCATGTAGGCTGTTTGATCTCATGAATCGCTCCCGGAATGCTGGCTTGGTCGCTAATGCTGTGGAATGCGGTAATCGACATGGAGACATGGAGACGTTGCCAAGTAGTCGTGTATTTTCCATATCTTCCCTGCCCAGTCATTCCATTGTGAAGACCTCATCGTCAACCGAGATAGCCATTCGGATCAGTGAAACCGCCTGCTAGATTGACCGAGACATTGCATTAGCGTAGCGGCACATCTACAAGGTTGGCATGAGCATTTAGACGGCTAAGCGCGATACGTGTCGCTCAACGCTCCGTCGACACCAGTTCTAAAGCGTGCACGTATACGGATGGTAAATGCTAAGCTGGCCTCGTGGACGTATTGATGAGGTGTGCGGAAAGCCAGATCGCGTCGTGTCCACTTCGTCCAGATCTCCGGCGTAAGCTCGCCCGAGTGAATCTGCCATGAACTTTTATCCGACTAGTTCCAACAGAAATATCCTGTTCTCCGAGAAGACGCTCGCTGGGCCGAGGCTGCATGGTTGCTATGCACAACAGCCACGGAGCATCATCGAGTTGTTAGTATTTCGGTAATTTCTCAACAAAACCACTCTTCCTATTCGAGTAAAAGAAGAATTCTAGTGGCTCCTCTTAACGGGCCGCAAATGTTGACATGAGCGGGCCGAAGCCAACGGTAAAATCGATGATGCAAGCATCTAGCGCCTCTCAGACCGCGCGATTCGCCTTCACGGCTTCCAAGAACATGGTCTGCCGGAGTTGTCTCCTAATACGAGGTTTCCGCAGCGGGATGGAGCGTCATCAAGAAAAGAGGGGTATCGTAAAGGTTGTGGTCAGGCGCCTGTGGGTGTTGACATTGACGTCCTTCGCAATCAGATCTCGCATACATGATGTTATCAGAACATTCTTCCGCTGTGGGCCTCCGGGCTTTTATTCCGCGCGATCAGCAAACCCGCACGACGCAATTGAAGGATGCGATTAATCGCGGAACCGAGACATATGTCTAACGCATCGATATTTCAATAGAACGCTGTTACTGGCTAGATGGATCGCCCCTTAGCTAGCTAGGATTTGACTTGAAGCTTGAAACGGCTACTTTGAGAAACAGAACCATCGGACTAGCGCACGCGCATCCGCGCCGAACCGACTCTCGAATATCGACTTTTACCTCATCGAAATCGCCGCCTAAGCCGAATGTTGATGGGCTTCCAGCACCAGCCAGATGCCGGGATTAAATCCTTCAGCAGTTCTAGCTGGAGATTAATCCATGGTAACCATTTTTATCTCTTGAAGAAATCGAAGTTTACTACATGCGGAGCCGTTATATCATGGTTGCAAAGTTAGACGAAGAGTTTGCGTTGATTGCTATGCCCTATGTCGCTTATACTCTAACCTGGGGCAGAAAGACTGAATTCTTCGTCTTCCCTAGCGTATCCGAATCTCATATATTGCCGGCATGGGTACTAGAATTTCATCGCGCCCTAAGAAGCTGTGTTAGCAACCCACATTACGGAGCCACTCGAATGGGAAGGTCCGAGGCTTTGGAGCAAATGATGAGAACCTTGAGAACGTGTTAGATTATTACAGATATTTAGTACTGCAAGGAATAGAATACATCACACAGCTTCTAGACCCGGTGGATGACATGCCATGTTCGTGTTGGTCGCTCGATCGATAGCGTTCGTGAAGACTGAGAAACTCCTAAGCGAGGCAACAGATGCAGTAGTCTTGTCGGGCATCAAGTCATTAGCACAAGTAGCAGTGCAGCCTCGCGAAGACGCCAAGTCCTCGTTTTGTGGAGAAGGCGGTGGGAATGTCTCGATGTGGAGAATCACGCCATGCGCTTGATCGCGAGGCTGCTAGTAGCTTTGAAAAGCCCTTGTATGATGGTATAGACCATGGTTTTGGTAGTCGATAGAGTCATCGCTGTTTTCTTGAAGTCATACAGCGATGCACCCAATCTTCCAATCTGAGTTTCGCTATTACATCAGCACATGAAACCGATTACGGGAATCCTAAGCAAGAACAAACCATTTTTCTTGTCTCAGGTCCATTGTGTCGGGAAGCCATTGCCGTCGATGCTCGCTTGTCAATTTTCAGATACCAACCCAATTCGTATCTCAGAACACGATCCAAATATCCCAGACTGTATTTACCGTTCGATCGGGCTTGTGTCATTCTGGGTTCCAGCAGTTGATGGGCACGTGGAAAAAGGCATCCGTCGCGCACATGTGCATAATGAAGCATGTACAATGTTACAGTATGTGGATACTTGCATTGTTCTATTGAGGTCATGCTTGATACTCTGATGTGAGCTTGTTTCAGGGACTCCACAAGTTTCGAGATGCTCAAATCACCATCTCTTGTTCAAGCAGTATACTAAAAGTAAGTATCAAAGCACGATAGCAAATGAGCACAGCATTCTCGTCCAGTTGTACATGATGACAAGGCATGAGCAGACTCACCGCTGATCATCAGACACATCTGAGTCTCAATCTGTATAGTCAACTTACTTGCAGCACGCCGAAGTCCCTATCACAGTCACTTTCATCTGTATTTTCCCTTGGAAGATTATCGGGATGTAGCGATATTTCAAATGAGCACCCTTCCATGTGGTGCTATGTGATCTTGTGCAATTCCCAAAACGCCCTCTGAACGCTGCCGTGACGCCTTGGTCTGATCTCGCGGAAGGTTGTGGCTGCACTCAAGCTGCGAAACGTGCAAAGATATCGGAATAGGTTTCTCGCTGCGAAGCCACGTTGATTGATTCACCTGATATCGTGGTGCATAACCTAGCCTTGTGATACAGTATAAGCGGACTCGCTTGAACGCAACAAAAGGCATTCGGCGACGAATGTCACCTTCTTCTCACTACATAACATGTATGGGCACTGGATTGTGATGTGTGAGATGCAGAACTTCAAGTTTGGGTACGCAGTCCGCATCCTGTCGTCCCGTGAATTATTCCTCAGGATTATGCTTTGACCTCGAAAACATAGCGGGATCAGCTCCCTTGGCTTGTCACCAGCCAAACTTCGTCAGAAGTGTAGTGTTCGTGTGGTAATCGAACAAGGTTATATGTGATTTGGTAAAAGTCTTCACAGCGAGCATGTACCACCATGTAAAACACCATATTGCACTGCAGGTTTGGCCTAGGAGTCGACAGCCGGATCAGCGCCATTCACGAGCTCCAGTCACTTGCGCACATGAAGCAGGAAGAACACCTGCTTGTTAGCGGCCCTGTAATTTAGGAAACATATATGTACTGTTGCCATCATTGCAAACATAAGCTCAGTAACAAAGCCAGCATGAGAATGTTATATTCGAGGTTGCGCAACGTTCAGGGACATGAACCGTCCTAACAAAACTCATCAAACCGCTCTAGACTGATTATTTGCAAGGAGAAATGCTTGATACGAGGCTTTCACCTCCGCCGTAGTGGTGTGGTCCCCGCTGATATTATGCATATGAGGCCAAACAATCACGGTTGCTCAAACAAGTCGGCGCGCTCTAACATCTTGCCTTAGCGGCGCCCGAAATAGTACATGTCCACAGTACGGAAGAGATAAGATGCATCAGTGGAGATACAAGAATGTCCAAGATAAGGCGTAAAGCTGACCTTGCATAAGTTTGCAGGATGATGAGACGGTCCCAAGGTATGCGTTTTCTAGCTTGGGTGCTGTGGCAAGACTCGCCTATTTTTGACCTGTATGCGACCGTATTGTGCGTTTACGGGTCAGCGCATGACTGAACGTGGCTGAGCAAAGCGGAATCAGACCGGTACAGTACAACCAAGGTAGCCGTGCCTGAGCCGGACCTATCTCACAGCGCCAGCATGAAGGTACATTTATGTAGAAAGATGCAAGGTCGTGGACCATGGCACGGGTTAGACGATGCAGCCTATTAGTCCCCACCAACGTCCAATCGTTATCGCTAATCGATTCTGTTTCATGGCTCAACTTGAGTAATGTATCATGTGAGCTGCACGCTGAACGAAGTAACCATGCGAATTTAATGTGGTATTCCAGGGAAGCAGAAGTGGATGTCCGTAACACGACATATGAAGATTTGGGAGCCTGTAATGCAGCGCGTGCAAGAGGCGACGCGCCTTACCTAAGCACCCACAGTCAAGACTATTAGCGAGTGCCCAGAAACGTGTGCTTCATTGTATTCTCTACTTCTGCTGCATGAGAGCTTATCCCATGTCAATTGCACAAAACAAGCTGTGTATCGCGGAGCAGCAAGCTGGTCGCGAACCCGATTGCCAACCGCCTTTCGCATTGAGTGGGATCGGAAAAACGGTAAAGACTAGTGGGTATGGCCCAGTTTAGATTCATACCAGACGTATATATTACAAGCAGATGTGCATAGGGAGAATGGTACTAATGTGGAATAGCAACGCGATGGTATTGTTCCATTTAGGCCAATGTGGGAGGGTCGTGGTGCTGCTACCTTCCATAGAACTTCCGAATAGTGGGGTCAGCTGAAAATAATGCTTGACGAGGACGCGGTACTCCGTGTAATGACGGAGCTCCTCCGGCTGCATGTGATCATCTGGAAGTACTTGCGAGGGAGCTCCGGCGAAAAGTGCAAGACCGATTTACACGTGGATCTACCATATTCGGTCTCGTAGTTGTTCCGCATACGTCCAAAGTATCTTGCCATTAAAGCTGACAGGTGGGTAGTAAGTGGTCTGATCTGGATGGTCTTTTTAAGGTTTTCGGCAGCAGATTTCTGACCGGAGTCGTGTTTCGCCCATAAGCCAAACAACTGAGTAGCTGTAGATACCTGAAGGACAGTTCGAACGCGTTGTATGGCCAGTTTGTTTCTTATTTTACCGTGTGAGATGACTGATGATGTAGCGTTGGGGAGAACCTTTGAAGGGCCTGGGGGCCTTGTGAGGCCGTTCGCGTCAGCGGTCGCTACGCTAGTCCAGATCCGTTCCAATTGCTTAGCCACCAATATTTGTATACATGGAACTTGCATGATCGTCATCAGCGCCCTTTGCCAATGGTTTCGACGGTACGTAGTCATCTTGTCGTGTGAAACTACGATGCCGTGGTGGACTTGATCTTGTCGTGGATACTGTACTGTAGCCCCACTCCTTGAGATGACGAATCATCTTCAAACCTGTATCCTCAAAGCTTTGTCAGTAAGTAACGCATGTCGACTGGGGATCCGCATATTCTAGGATGTAATGTTGATGTGTCTGACAGGCGCAAGATCTCCGCAACGGGATGTCTCGGCAGTCAGCCTACAGTTCCTCCGCTCCCGCCTCAACTCTCCATCCAATGAGAGTACATGGAAACTTCACCTGCTCCATAGTTGCAGTTTGCGCAAGTATCTTGTCAGTGACATAGAGCTTCGTGGTCAACATCTATCCATCTAGTTGAGCTTCTGGTTGGTAAATTGATGACAGGAGTCCCGTGGCACTGGGCCGCTCCAGTATGCTTGGACCTTGTCAGCCCGCGCCAAAATGCAACATCATCCTCACCTTCGACTGCTCGCTGTCTAACTTCAATCTCAAAGATCCTTACACTCGGCTGAACATGTCTTGCAGCTGTGTATCTGTGCAAATGAATCTGACAGCTCCAAAATAGCAAAATGTATATGATGTAGGAGAAGATGCTGCACCTGTCTCATCACGGATTTAGCAACAGGAAGATGAGGTTCCCAGCTGCCGTAGTACCCACGGTACCAGTAACCGCTGCTAGCGAATTGTCTCTTCAGAAGAATCAGGAATACGATCCATGTAGCTGGTCAGAAGGCCGGGGAAACAAGCTTTGCCCTTTTCGAAACGTCAAAAGGTGCGCGCAAAAGCTTGCGTGGCTACGTGGATCGCAGTGTAGGACGAGTGATTCAAAATGAGGAGACACTGCATGTCTTGAACGAAGCCCTCGTAAGGCAATTGAGAAGGCGCCTTTCGTGCTCTGCCTCGCATGGGGACACCGGCTCCTGCTGGTGGCCACTATCGCGCTCAGAACATAGGCGCCGTATTCGTGATTGTATTTAGTATGGCTCTACGCGTCGCGGCCCGCGACGATCAGACTCGCATCCCGTACCCAAAGAGAGCAGATAAGGGGACGCCGCAATGATTTGCAAAAGGGGTCCACGATATGTGTGGTGTGATAGCCATCTCGGCTGTTTGCTTGCATGCGCCATTGTGGGAGCGGTTGCGGTCGCCTAATTTGAAACGGTGGTACTGAGTCGTGCCGGCCGTGCTCAGAACACCTGTGGAGATTCGCGATTCGTGAGACGACTGCGAAAGCCACGAACGTCGAGGATCGTTTCAATGGGATGTAGTGAGCCTCAAGAGCCTTTTGCGAATTATTATTAGCGATTGGAGGGCCTTGCAGGCGTCGCGTACATGACTGTGACACGTTTACGTTCTCTGCAGAGAAAATATGTTTTTCTGGCAATGTCGCGAATTTACGCTCACTACCGGTACGCTGTGGCGCAGAGCCTGGCTCGGGAGCGAATCGCATACCAAACCTGGTTCGGCCAATCATTAGCTCAGCATCCTTTTTTCCAAAGAGATCGGCCTTAGGGCTGGCGTGGGGTAACCCAGATTCGGTTCGCTGCCTTGACGAGAAACACTTGCTGCCTCCCAGTTGGGATCTTGGTCGTTCGATATGCTTACTGACACGTCGATCTTCCCCAGCCCATCGCAAAGTTCAGATAGCCTTTCTCATTCAACCATGGCCTCTACAAACATGGCTTGTTGGGTGGCGCGGGGTCTCCCCAATATCGTTTGCATCATGAAGAAAGAAGTAGCGGGCGTGTAGATTACACGCTGAGTGGACGGTAAATTTGGGACATTAGTCTCAGCGGCATGCCGCTGAGGGGCCACGTGTGAGCCCAACAAATGGCTCGCCCGTACAAAAGACGGTGACAGCTCTGAACTTTGGTTGCATGTCTGGAGCAAGCGAAAAAGCATATCTCAAAAGCTGTCAAGTCACAGACCGCAAGTGATCGCCCGCAAAGCAATTCGTTGTTGAACACACCACTAGACACTGCACAACGAGAGTAATTTGCGGTAAGAGTTGGAGTACTGCATTCCAGACGTGTCAAGCGTGCCGCCATGGCAGTGCGAATTCGCCCTGCGTCCACTAAGGATGAAGCTGTAATGGAACCACTTTAGCGTTCCGCGATCACGTGCGATGGTCGCACAATGCAGAGCGGATGGCGCCAGGGAGGAATCGAACTGGTGCCCGCGATATTCTTGGGCTACACCAGCGCCAGTGACGTACGGGGCTCACCGTTCGAAACAGTTGTCGAGCAAAGGCCCACCACAGTACGGGGATGACGACGGTGAGTCTCATCGCGAACCGTCTAAGCGCCAAAAGTAAAGTGGGGTTCTCGGCTGGCGGTGGAGGTCATTGTTGCAACGCGAACCTTGCCGCAAATCGATACCTTCTGTAGGGCGATGGCCTTGCAACGGCGGTATAGAAGTGGCCACGGCGGCGAGCAGCACAAGAAGCAATCACAATCCCGCTCCGACACGCGCAGCGAGTTTCTCTTCAACATGTCGACTCACTGGACGCCTGTTCGGTCAATGGCGACTCAGCCGCGTGATGCTGACAGTGGGCTGCCTCATCTCGTGTGCTGTTGCCCATCGCTTTCGGCCCAAGTATGAAGACACGAAACAGCTTCGTATCGGTCGCGAGGACGGCTCAGCTAAGCTCACTGCTGGCAGTGATTGCCTTGCTTGCTCGGAAGCGTCTATATAGAGACATTGGTGTATCTTACGAACTGACCCAAAGCCCCTGCTTGTCCTGATTCGACATGCACACGGGCACCGATCATGGCAGTAATATTGGCGTATTGCAAAATACATTACGAGCGTACGGGTGTTGTGCTATCTTTTTTTTTTTTACTAAGACGCGGTGTATTTGCGCTCGTGTCTCGGGCTTGTGGCAGACCGGGCGCGGCGCTCGTCCCCGTAGATCTCAGCACGCACCTCTAGCCCTCCAGCCCTCCAGCCCTCCAGCCCTCCACCCTCCCCTCCACTAATCTAGTCCGCGGTG
>LR132335.1:0-30121 GCA_900634815.1 Paradendryphiella salina | reverse complement strand
GATCCTATGGTCGTATGTGAAGGAAAACTTAAATGATAAATATATTATACTCATTGGTATTGGATGCTAAAGCAGAGGAATTAGACAGATCAACAAGGGAAATGACCAAATCAGATAGTGTGCCTAAATAACCAACCAAATAAAACTTTTCTCGCTGCTCTTTGCACAAGCTTGTGGTTGAAGGAGTAAGTGAAAAGTTGGGTCGGTGAAACGCAAATTCACATGACCTAAGGCTAAAGCCGGCATATCTCCGTCTCATCGCCGACGTCCAAGCTCCCAGCTTAGTCGTCACTCAAGACCGCCAATACGCTTCCACGTCGATAACGATCCTGCGCAACGGAAGCTGAAAGCTATAAGCGCAGGAAGAGCTGCAGCGTGTCGCGAAAAACATGACTGCGACTGCACAGTAGCCGTCAGCCTATCTCGAGTCCCATGATGGCGTACGACACGTCGAGCGGGTATGCGCCGCCTAGCACGAGCAATATGCAAGAGGATGCCTCACTCTCCATGTTCAACATAGAGCGCGTGTCCCTGCAGTTCAACATATCCTCGGACTTTGTAGCCGCTGCCGTAGCAAACAATGTCCTCATATTGGCCCTCTCTACGGGCCGCATCCTGCGAATAGATCTGGATAGCCCTGCAGATATAGACGGTTCGTCAAGCGTACTCAGACACTAGAGGAATATACCGGACGGGTGCTTACTTGTCTGTAGATATCGATCTGCCGAAGAAGCCCTCGGAGATTGGCGTTATACGGCGCCTTTTCCTCGACCCCTCCGCCTCCCATCTTATCGTAACCACTACCCTCGCCGAAAATTACTACCTCCACACACAATCACGGACACCGAAAGCGCTATCGAGATTAAAAGGGGTCGTCATAGAGAGTATAGCATGGAACCCTTCCCAACCAACCGCATCGACGAGGGAGATCCTGGTTGGAGCGTCAGACGGCAATGTGTATGAAGTATACATTGAGCCATCATCTGAGTTTTACCGGAGAGAGGAGAGGTACCTGAAGAGTGTATACAGGACGAATGATGGTCCTATTACGGGTCTGTGGATCGACACAGTGCCTGGGCGGAATGATTTACGCCGCATCATCGTCGCGACGCCTTCGACGTTTCTACATTTTGCTGGCAAGATTGGACGGCAGGGAAACGAGGGAAGCGGTTCCATCTTCTCGAGAATTTTCGAAAGCGAGTCCGCAACAGTGTATGAAGTGTCCAATGTGGCTCCGACAGCAACTTCACTGCTCGCCGTCTCCCCAGAGAGCCAGGACAGCCACAGCCGGGAGGACTTGCATACAGAAAGGACGTTTGGCTGGCTTACTTCGCAGGGGGTGCTACACGGGAGGCTGTACCAATCGCCCGACACCTCTGAGCTTGGTGGTAAAGTGCTTGGAGACTCAAGGATGCTGCCTAGGTCTCAGGTACCGCCCTCACAAACTGCTAGCGGACGAACACGGAGAACCCAGGATGCCGTTACCTCTATGGTATTGAGTCAGTGGCACATCCTTCAGCTGGTCGAGGGCAGAATTGTAGCCATCAACCGTCTCGACGATACTGTCGTTCTTGATCAGGTTGTGCTTGAGCCTGGACAGAGCGCACTAGGACTAGTCGCCGACTTGAAGAAGAATACCTACTGGCTCTTCACGACTCAAGAAATCTTCGAGGTTGTAGTCACAGACGAAAGCAGGGACATCTGGAAAATCTTGCTCAAGTCGCAACATTTCGAAGCGGCGTCGCAATACGCAAAAACACCAACGCAGAAAGATGCGGTGGCTACAGCGTCTGGGGACTACCTTGTTGGCAAGAACCTATACATGGAAGCAGCGACTGTCTACGGACGAAGCACAAAACCATTTGAGCAAGTCGCATTGACATTCATCGACAACGGCGAACAAGATGCCCTGCGGAAGTACCTACTGACAAAGCTATCGACACTGAAAAAAGGATCCATTATGCAGCGGACGATGGTGGCTGTATGGTTGATTGAGTTGTACATGGCCAAGCTCAATACCCTTGATGACACGATCACAACCAAAGCAGAGCTTTCAGAAAGCATGAACACGGCCGAGACGCATGATCAACTTTCGGTTATTCGGAAGGAGTTCCAAGACTTTGTAGCCAAATGCAAAGCCGATCTAGATCGCAAGACTGTATACGAAATCATCAGCAGCCATGGGAGAGAGGAGGAGCTGTTATACTTTGCGACAGTGATCAATGACTACAACTATGTACTCTCATACTGGGTGCAGCGAGAGCGGTGGCAAGAATCTTTGGGCGTCCTCAAAAAGCAGACAGACCCAGAGATCTTCTACAAATACAGCTCTGTGCTCATGGCGCATGTACCTGTAGAGCTCGTAGACGTAATGATGCGTCACTCGACTTTTGACGCACAGAAGCTTATCCCAGCATTCCTGAACTACAACAACCATACCAAAGCCTCATTGAACCAGAACCAAGCAGTTCGCTACCTTCTCTTCGAGATCAACCAGCACAACTCGACAGACGCCGCAGTTCACAACACTCTCATCTCTATTTACGCGTCACATCCGACAACAGACGAGTCTGCGCTGCTCGCCTACCTCGAAGGCCAATCCCTCGCCCACGAACAAAACTACGACGCCGACTTCGCTCTCCGCCTTTGCATCCAGCACAAGCGCGTCCAATCCTGCGTACACATCTACAGCTCCATGCAGCAATACGTGCAAGCCGTAGACCTGGCGCTAAAATACGATCAAATCGACCTGGCCTCCAGCGTCGCCGACCGCTCCAACACATCCCCCGCGCTGCGCAAAAAGCTCTGGCTCGCCATTGCCAAGAAAGTCATCTCGCAATCCAGCGGCATCAAAACCGCAATCGAGTTCCTGCGCCGCGTCGACCTCCTCCGAATTGAAGATCTCATCCCTTTCTTCCCGGACTTTGTCGTAATCGACGACTTCAAGGAAGAAATCTGCGCTGCGCTTGAGGATTACAGTCGTAAAATCGACGATTTGAAACAGGAAATGGATGATAGTGAAGCCACAGCTACTCACATAAAATCAGATATCAAGGCACTGGATCAGCGGTATGCAATTGTGGAACCGGGAGAGCGGTGTTACATCTGCGGCTTACCGTTGCTGGCACGCCAGTTCTTCGTGTTTCCTTGTCAACATGCATTTCATAGCGATTGTCTGGCCAAGAAGGTGGTGCAGCTTGCGGGTATTGCGAGGGGCAAGCGTATTGCGGAGTTACAGGTGGAGGTGCAGAAGGGGGTCAAGATGGGTAAGGGGCGGGAGCGGGCAATTAGGGAGTTGGATGCGTTGGTGGGGAGTAGTTGGTAAGATTTTTCCTATCCCGTCCTTTACTAACCTGTTTCCTGCGTAGTGGCACAAGAGGGCTGGATGCTAACATCTTGGTAGTGTGCTATGTAGTGAGCTGGCGGTTAAACTCGTCAATGAACCGTTCATCACGGCGAGTGATGATAAGGATGAGTGGGCGCTGTAGAAACACGTGGACGATGGACTACTGGGGGTTAAAAGCGGCGGCGGGAGGATACAATACGAGTCACAATGGGCAGTCAACCAGGAAAAACGCATCTTCTCCTCGCGCAGAACGAAAGTGTATATTTATACATTTGTACGTGGGATTGACTACTTTGACACCGTTTCAGCCAGCCAGCCAGCCAGCCAGCCAGTTTCCCCGTCTTTGGTTCTCAAGTGGGATACAAATTCCTCTCTTGGCATCCCGTTACAAGAAATCATGTAATGAAATGAAAACCTGCTCCCTTTTCCCGGACGCCATGGCGCTAATGCAAACAATTACAGTTTCTTTTTTTAGGAGAGAAGAAAAAAAGGGGGGGCAAAGCGCACAATAGGAGAGAAAATCTAACGCCAAAAGATGATGAGATTACAAGAGCCTCCCTCCCTCTCTAGACGAAACTTCACGGGACGCCTTGCACGAGAGGAAAGCGGTGCTACTCGTCTTCCTCGTCGTCCATGGCCACATCGCCATTTGCCTTGGGAGCAGTCGCAGCAGTGCCATCTTCCTCGTCCTCATCTTCGTCGTCGACGACACGAGCCTTGCGGGGCCGAGGGGCCGCAGCCACACTGGCGCCTTCATCATCGGATCCAGGTGCAGCATCCGCTGTATCACCATCTCCAGCGGGCGCGGCAGCAGCGCCATCGTCATCGCTATCGTCATCGATAAATTCTGCCGACTTGTATTTGCCAGCGGGTTCGCTCTTGCGCGCAAGCTTCCTCTTCTTCTTCTCGCGGGGCCGCTCAGTGTCTGAGAGTTCTTCCGTACCGCTCGCCGTTGTCCTTCTGCGCCTTGAACGAGGTTCGTCGTCGTCAGAGGGTACGCCGTCGGTATCAGAGTCTGCGTCCTTCTTCTTTCGCTTGGGGCCCTTGGGGCCGCGGGCTTTGCGCTCGGCTTTGCGGAGTTCCTTGTCTTCGTCTTCCTCCATTCGCTTGCGCTCCTCTTCATTGCGGCGTTCCATGAGTTCGCGGTCACGCCGGATAAGACGTTCTTGCTCTTCGGCGTATTTCCGCTTCCTTTCCAGTGCCTCTGCTTCCACGCGCTTCTTCTCTTCTTCACGGCGACGCACTTCGGCTTCGCGGAGGCGGCGGGCTTGGTCGAGCTTGGTCGCATTTTCGCCTTCGTATGCTGCCTGCTTCTCCCGGGCACGCTCAAGCTGCTTGACCATTGTGTTGCGACCCATGTTGGCACGGGAGGTGATATCGGCACGGGGGAAAGGTGGTGTTTCTTCCTTGGCAAGCTTCTCAAGAGCCTCGATGGCTTCGGTGAGACCTGTCGCGGCATCATCGACTTCTTCAAGCGTACGCTGCTGCTCTGGGAGAGAGTAGACCATGGTAGCGATCTGGAATTGGACAAAAGCAACGTTGAACTGAGCATTGAGGTCGGAAGGAGCTGCTTTGAGGGCTTGTTTTGAGTAGTCGAGCGCAGTACGGAAACCGGCTATGCTGCGTTCATGTCTGGCCCGGAGGTACCATGTTCGTCCTAAACAGGCCAGAATCTTTGGGTCGTTGTGGCGGTTCTTTGATAGAGCTGCTTCGTACTATGATGTATTAGCATGTCCTTCAAGACACAGACAAGTAGACTTACGTTTTCGGTCGCTCGTGCGTACTGCTTAATCTCGCAGTACGTGTGACCCAAGTTGACGAAGACGCTGTGATCTTTCAGTGTTTCCTTAACCTTGGTGAAGATCTGTAGGGCTGTTGAGTAGTCCTTCTTGTCTTCAACTAGCGCGATTGCAATACCCTGAGCTGCGTACGCGTTCTTTGGGTCTAGTTGCAACACCTTGTCAAAGAACTCGACGGCTCGCTCGTATCCTTTCCGGCGTTTCTCCTTGTCTTGTTCCGAACTGCGAGGCATCTCACGGGCAATGGCCAAGTGGATGTTGCCCATGCCCATAAGTGAGTACCGGTCGTGCTTATCTGACTTTTGCAGCGTGTGCTTGTAAAGTCGCTGTTCGTCGTCTGCTGCAAAGTTGGACGTCCTCTTTTTCGATTTGTTCATGTACCAGCCGTACAAGGCACGAACTTCGACATTGTCCTCGTTCTCCTTGAAGAGATCCTTCACTGCTCTCGGCCCCTCGTCTTGAGGATGCTCCTTCAGGGACATATAGGTTAGGCGAATGCGTGCATCAACGTAATCGGGATGTCTTTGAAGCAAGCTGTCGTATACCTTCTTGGCCTCGTCCAGCTGACCTTCGGCCTCGTAGGTTCGGGCAAGGTTGAAACTGATGGAAGTAACAAGTGCATCTGTATCGATGGTGTCGTCGCGGTTCTCGGCGTTGACGCATGCAGTGAGAGCGACTTGGAAAAGTTCCTGGGCTCGGACGTAGCGCTCAGCTTGGAAGTGGAAGCAGCCCATGTTGTTGAGTAGTTGTGGTGGAAGCATTTCGCGCAGGGCGGTTGTGAGCTCGGCACCTTCTGCGACGCCTTCTGGGTAGTCATCTTCTGGAATGGCTTCCATCTCCATCTGTTCCACCTCCTCAAGACATTTCAGGCTTTTCTCAGGGTGGTCGGTCTCGTAAAGGCGAGCGAGGTTGAGGAGCACCGACTGGTCGGGCACAACCTTCTTCTTTGGGTCTTTCCATGCACTTTGGACGCTTTCAAGATACTTGAGCGCCTTCCTCAGCTCGGCAGGCTTGTCTTGGTTGGAGTTGTTGTTCTGAGCATTGAATACGTCCTCAGCATACAGAGTGCCAAGCAAGGTTTGCGCCTCCACGTTGGGGGACTGCTGCAAAATCTTCTCGAGGCGGAACTTGGCGCCGTCGTAGTTGCTCATTAGGACATTCATTTGAGCCAGTCCAAACTTGGCCGGTATGAAACCCCGCTCTTCCCCTCCCCTCGCCTGGTCAGACTTGGAGTAGTATTCTGCAGCCAGTGCAGTCTTTTCCTGCTGATGGGCCATCTTGGCGCGTAGATACCAGCCATCACTGGCTATGGCGTTGGTGTCGGTAAGCTCGATGGCGCGTCTGGCTACGTCTTCGGTCTTGTTGACATCCTTTCGGAGAGCGAGGTAGCTGCCGACTGTAGCGCAACTAAGCGGGTATTGATTGTCCAGCTTCAGGGCGGGCTGGATGTATTCGCCAGTGGCCTTCTTGATGAGCTGGGCGAACTTGGGATCCGATGTGGAGAGGTTGGCGGTCTGCTGGAAGTTGAAGATGCCGAGCAAGATCAGGGCGACCTTGGACTGGGGGTTCAATTCGAGGGACCTCTGCCAGGCGGTGGCAGCTTCATCCTTGTAGCCTAGTTGCCAGAAGCAGCAGCCGATACCGATGCGTGGGTCTGGATCGAGAAGGTCGGGAGAGTTCTCGAGGATGTTTTGGTAACCCTTCAAGGCGTCTGCCCACTTGCCCATGGAGTAGTGGACGCGCGCCTTGCCCATCTTGGCCATCAGGTTCCTTCCCTGAGACGCCCTCAGCGCGTCTTCGAAGCACTTGGCAGCCTGCTTCAGCGTCTCCATGCGCTCGGGGCTAACCGTGGAGCCAGCAGCAGTGGCGGGGCCCTGGAGAGAGGCTCTGAGCAGATATAAGACTCCGCGAGCCAGAAAGAGCGGGGGGTGCGAGGGGCTGATTCGGGAGGCATCGTTGAGTACGCCGGTGGCTGACTGAATCCAGAACTCCTTCAGCCTGGTGTCTGCGTCGCCATGTTCTGCGGGCGTGTTAGTCGCTAGAATCGGAGTGAGAGGGGGGAGAGACCAGAAAACACGTACGGGGCTTCACGCGCGGTGCTTCGCGACACTTGAGCAGGTAGAGCCAGCACAGGCCGTTGAGGATGCTGAGCCTGTCCTCGGTGCGCGCGCGGCTAAAGACGTCGGTGGCCTGCTTCAGCACGTCTATAGCCGTCTCGATCCTCTTGTGTTTTGCGTAGGCGACGGCGACCTGGACCCACGTTGAAGTCGCGCTCTTCTCGGCCTCCAAGATGTCGCAGAGCTCGGTTGGATCGTCCTGGATCTGGTCGTCGAGCGGAATCTCAACATCGAGCTGGCCTCCCTCATCATCGGCGACCGAGATGGTAATGGAGCTGGGCACGTCCGAGTAGCGCGGTGGTGGAAACATGCCGCCAGCCCCATTTACGCCATTCGCGCCGTTGGCGTAGACTGCGGCCATGCTGGGGGGGAGGGAATTCGCCGTCGAGTGTTGCTATTTCAGCGATTGATTCGGATGCAGAGACGGTATCAGCGCGACATTCCAGTAGTCGACTTGGTGGCAGAGAGCGGGCGCAAGGCGGTTTCCAGCCTGCGGTGATGGTTTGACAAAGAATCGCGCGTGAGAGCTTCTAGGGAGCGCGGAACCGGCAGAACGTGCGGAGCGGGAGCCTTGGCGCGCGTCGGCGCGACCACGATGCCTGCCCCAAATCGCCGTTTCAACTACGCGCTTTTTCCCAGCTTGGGTGGAATACGTGGGCCATGCGATGATACGGGCCCATGGTGATTGCGCCGTCATCTCCCCCTCTGGTTGGCATTTTCCAGTCGTCTCAGTCGCGACACCCGTGATCCCTGCGCCCTCGACGTACACACCCCCGAGCTCCCCGCAACATAGACATCGACACTACCAACACATGCTTCGAACCATGCGCCAATCCCACCACCGCAAGCAATGACCACCTGCCCTGCATACCTAAGCAGCACTCACCCCCGCAACACCTAAAGAGCCATGTCGCGCATTCCAGGCTACTCGCAGGCGGGTGCCAATGGAGGCTATGCCAACGGCGGAGCATACCATGGCTACGGCGCAGGCGACGCCAACTATGACGGCCGCCCCAGCGGTGAACGGCCACGGCGGCCTGGCGGATATGGAGGCATCAACGGCCCTGCAGACAGCTATCCTTCTCGGCCGAGCAATGAGCGCGAACGCCCACGACGCCCCGGCGGATACGGTGGCCTTGCCCAAGAGGAGGACATGGAAAGACGGCCTAGCAGCGACCGTGAACGTAGGCCTGGTGGATATGGAGGAGGTGGCTTCTCTGCCCGCCAAGGGAGTCCCGCCAAGGTTACGCGGCCGATCAGTATCGAACGCTCCCCAGCGAAGCGTCGCAGTGGTGAAGGGCAAAATGGCAGCAGGCCCAGGAATGCAAACTACGGCCAAGGAAGCCGGGCCATCGACGAGGTCCTGCACTTCATACGGCAGAACTGGGAATTCATGACCAAGGATCAATGTGTGCCGATTGAAGTAGCTCTGAAGCTCATGGACTCGAGCTCGCTTGGTCTGGCAAGTCAAGCCGGGCAGTTTCAACAGACGCACGATCAACTGCAGAGCGCGCTCAAGGGCATCGTCAACGGTACCCTCTGTTCCATCAACACCTGGGTATTGAGCTAACAGTAGCAGAGCACCACCAGGGGTTCAACAGCTCCATTGGGACTTTCCATCAAATCCAATCTAGCCTCCAAAGCTCCCAGCAGCGGGTCAGAACGCTAAAGGGCTCTCTTGTATCCGCAAAGTCACAGCTTTCCACCGCTAAGCCAGAGCTTCGAGAGTTTGCGACCACTTCCCAGAACTACGATGAAATGCTGCAAATGCTCGACACCATCGAAAAACTACAGCTTGTTCCTGAGCGGCTCGAGGCACGGATATCGGAGAAGCGCTTCTTGACCGCAGTCGACATTCTTCAAGAAGCTCTGCGCATGATACGAAAGACAGAGATGGAAAATATTGGAGCTTTGTCCGATCTGCGCACCTATCTCAGCAATCAAGAAGTCTCTCTGACAGATATTCTAATCGAAGAACTTCACAGCCATCTCTATCTCAAATCACCCTACTGCGAAGACAGGTGGAAAGAGTACGCTCATAACCAAGTCAAGGGTGACGTGTCCCAGCGCGCGCAGGCTGATGCTAGAGGCCGGCTATTGTACTACTTCCTTGACGGTCTCGATACCTCTGAAGCAGTATGTACGCCCCACACTCTATTCTACTATGCTAACCACCCTAGATGACCGATGACTCTACCCACAATCCAGAGATAGACACCTTCCAGTACATACGGCTCGTCATAGAGGCGTTGAATAAGATGAACCGCCTAGACATGGCAGTCGACACTATCGAGCAGAGATTACCTGTCGAATTGTTCAAGGTTGTTGACAAGTCTAACAACGAAGTCGCCCAACGGCACCCCAGCATATTGCGCGCCTACACAGCGAAGAAGGGCGCCAAGTCCAAGACTGAAATTGAAAGCGAAGACGTCCGAACCACCCTCCTGAACGACTTGATGTGGACGCTATACGCACGTTTCGAAGCCATCGCAGAAAGTCATAGGGTCGTCCACGATGTAGTCGCAGGCATCGTTCGACGCGAAAGTCGGTCCTCAGCGAATGCGACACTTACCCGTGGCTTCAAGGAGTTGTGGAAGCTATATCAGAGCGAGGTAAGCAGACTGATACCCCTAGCCCAGCCGCAGTGACTTGCTGACATGTTCTTAGATGCGATCACTTCTTCACGACTATCTTGCTACTGACGGGGAAGCTTCCTATAGAGGCGGCCAGGGCCAGAAATTCGCGGCGAGCGCATTCTCTCGTGCTCCACGGGATCGAAACAAGCGCATGTTCAAGCTGACCGATGTTGATACAAAGGCATCTGAGCTCTCCAAGGAACGAGATGATTTAGAACTCATTCTCAAGACGTCTGTGCCCGGGCTTGTATCCGACTCCAAGAGGCTCGACGACGTCAATACTAGCACGACCACCAACCTCGATGGTAGTGCGACTGGGCACAAGCTCCTCGTTGAGCCAAGCGTCTTTAATATGGGCATCTTATTACCACCTTCGCTTGACTTCCTGAACAGGCTCAAGGAAGTAGTGCCATCGAATGCCGACATCAGCTTGAGCACATTGACCTCGTTCCTTGACGACTTCTTGGTCAACGTCTTTCATCCGCAACTGGACGAGACTTTAATAGAGCTTTGTGCGCAAACTTTTATTGAAGTCGACTCGTTCACTGAAGACGCTCACTGGGCGAGACACTCCAAAAAACCCATCTTCAAGGTACAAAGACCCGCTATAGAAATGGTACCCAAGCTAACTATTCCAGGGCACCGCCCAATTCTTCACTCTCATTTCAGCCTTTTGCAAAATGCTTGACAATCTTCCGCATGATCAAGCATTCTCTCAGCTCATTGTCAATCAGATGGACACATATGCCCAGAAGTGCACCGGATGGTATAAAGCACTTGTCAGCCGCTCACAGGCTACGGCTAGTGGCCGAGTCATGAAGGCGCCAGCTGTATGGGCTGAGTCGGATGCCATGGAAGAATTGATCGCCCGTTTGGCACGGATAGATGGCTCTGACGACGAAAACCTCAACCAGGCCGTCGAGAAGGAAGTCGCTCTGCTGATTGAGGCTGTGGAGGCGGATGAACCTCTCGACCAGGCTGACATGATTCAAGACAAGAAGAGCATCGTCAATCTATGCTTACTGTACACCAGTATGAAGTGGCTGGCTACCAAGACAGCGCAGCTGAGGCATATTAGTGATCGTGCCTCTGATCCTATGAACATAGAGTCGAGCGGCCAAAGGCACAATAGACGATGGACTCAGCTTCAGTCCTCAGACCCCAGACCTCAGGGTGCTCCAATTTACTTGCCGCTGAGCACGGACACAGCCGCGTAAGTAGCTCACCCTCGGCTTCCAAGAAGGCATACTAAGCCCAAGCAGCATATTCGATGCAGTGGTATCGACTTACCACTCCCTTTCGACTCGTGTCTTGCGCACCCTGCATCTATCCATCCGCAGCACGATACTGTACTCACTCAACAAGAGCACGCAACCCGACATCTACATGGACACTCTTCTTAATGACCCCGACCCGGCCATCCTGGCTCTCAACTCAACGCTGATCTCCTTCGATAGCGAAGTCTCAACATACATCCCCGCAACCTCGTACAACCACATCACGCGTGGTTTGGCGTCGTTGATGGATACGTACCTCTTCACTCTTTGTACCTCCAAGATTGAACGGATGAACACCAACGGCTGCGCACTGATGCAGCTCAACATTCTCGTTCTTCAACAAAACCTAAAGAATGTCGAGAACGGTGCAACACTTCGTTACGCAGCCCTGTTCTTCGATCTGTTCACTGCAGGTCCGGATGCTATTGTTGCGAGAGCGAAACAGTACGGCAAGGGTTTCGGTGTCCCAGGGAAGACTTTTGAGGAAAACGATGTAAGGAAACTTCTGGAAATGACATACGAGGAAAAGGTAAATGCCGAGAACAGGGAGACTAGTGTGCAAGCTCAGCGATCGTTGGATGCGCAGCTGTTGGAGCTTAGCGAGTTTATGTATTAAACAAGGATCCGTAATTGGGGGGGGGGTTACTGGGACAGGTCTGAATTGGGGTGGACAATGTAGCACATCATGAATCGAATGTATTGTAATATTCTTCTGCAGCCACGGTCTGGGCATTTCCATAGCTAAACAATGGTGGGTGGATAAAGGCGCAATAAGACAGCCTCGTCGGATGGTATTATCCCACCAAGTGTCAAGCACGCACACCTGTTGGTACCATTTGGGACGTCGGCGAGGTTGAACCATTCGGCCACTCAACGGCCGTGCGTCTTCCAAGGTCCCCGAGCGGACAGGGGTCAAGCGCCGGCGACTCCAGCAATCAGCGGCTCCACCAGGGCAAAACCACTCGACACGACATGACATAATCTTAGTCAACGCATCCTCCGCGCCGTATCCTTGGATAGGATGGCTTGGAGGCTGACCTGCAGCGCCATGGTGACATCAGCCTTACCACAATTCGACGATCAATCCCATGCGGCCCGAGACGAGACAATATTGATGCTTGTTTCCTGCATGTCTTGCATATGATGCCCGATTTGGCGAACATCACAAAGACGCTATCCTTTCACGTTTCTGCACAATTCTTACACGCATAGCCGCCGTCAGCCATGTGCAGTTGACTGTCTGACATCTATGAATAGCGGTATGTGACAGCCTATTGCCTCTGATGCTGATCTACGAAGATGTGCGCTCTCGGCGCCGAAATAACGGGCTAGGGGTTCAGCTTTCAAATCACCACTAACACAGGCTCGGTCGCCGAGTCGCATAAACTCGGCCCGCATAGGAATGCCTGAGGAAGAGGTGGCTGTTGATATATTCCTTCACCTCTTTCAAATGACACCTGCTATCTTTCCCTCATGCTTTCAGGTTTTGCTCCTTCCACCGCTCTCTCTTAAAGTCGGGCTTCACCGCAGCTAGTCCGCAGCTCATCAATCATGTCATCAATACACGACTCACAGGACATTGAAAAGAGTCCGAACGGCTCAGACTATGCGCATCTCACCAATGACATCGTCCAAAACTTCAGTTGGGAGAATGTAACCGTCTCCGTCAAGGACCGAACTTCCAAACAGCCAATTGACATTCTCTCCAACGTGAGTGGAATACTGGAAGCTGGGGAAATACTCGCGTTGATGGGTCCCAGTGGCTCTGGAAAGACCACGCTACTCAACGTACTGGCTCATAGGGCTGCCATGCCAAAGGCTGAGATCAAACAAAACCTCTGCATCAATGGCGTTCCAACCACACTGGCTGCTTTCCGTAAATTGAGCAGCTATGTCGAGCAAGAAGATGCCCTTGTGGGGTCGCTAACTGTCGGGGAGACGTTGCATTTTGCGGCTCAGCTTGCGCTTCCCAGGTACGTCACAGCTATATCATTGCATCACATCTTGCTGACATCGGCATGGTAGTTCGATAAGTAAAGCAGACAGAAAAGCCCGTATATCTAGTCTGTTATCGTCATTTGGGCTCCAGGACCAGGCCAATACCCTCATTGGAACACCCATCCGCAAGGGTGTATCAGGCGGACAGAAGCGGCGCGTCAGCGTGGCCAGTCAGCTCATCACCAGCCCGAAGATACTCTTTCTCGATGAGCCGACCAGTGGCTTGGACTCTGCGGCCAGCTACGAAGTGATGAAGTTTGTCAAGGAGATTGCGAAGAAACACAAAGTTCTTGTCATCGCGTCCATCCATCAGCCGTCCACCACAACATTCGATCTCTTTGATAAGCTTATGTTGTTGAGTAAGGGAAAAGTCGTGTACAATGGCGCGGTGAAGCGGCTAGGCGATTACTTTGCTGGCTTGGGATACGAAGTGAGTAGTACCTGCCACCTACGAGACAGTCAAGCAACTGACACGAGAACCCTAAGATGCCTCTGTACACCAACCCCGCCGAATTCGCAATCGACCTCGTAAACACGGATTTTAGCACCAACGCCGACGCCGCCACTGAACGTCTTGATCATCTCCACACTTCGTGGCTCGAGTCCCCCGCCGCAAATGCTCTGTCCAACCGACTACGCACTCCCTCCACCCACGCAACTACCTCTTCATTCTCCCCCTCCATCACCACTGCAAGCCCATTCCGAATCCTCTTCACACTAACCCATCGATCGCTGATAAAATCGCACCGCGACATCGTTGCTTACGGGATTCGCATCGCCATGTACATGGGCCTGGCAATCATGATGGGCACAATCTGGCTGCGACTCTCGCCTGTACAATCCAACATCCAAGCCTTCACCAACGCCATCTTCTTCGGTGGCGCATTCATGTCCTTCATGGCCGTCGCCTACATACCCGCTTACCTCGAAGACCTATCCATCTACCGGAAAGAACGCGCAAACGGGCTCTACGGGCCGACGGCATTCATGCTATCCAACTTCATCGTCGGCGTACCGTTTTTGTTCTTGATCACTATTCTCTTCAGCGTGATAAGTTACTGGCTCGGCAACTTCCAGCCCACCGCTGCCGGGTTCTGGACTTGGGTTCTCTGGCTGTTTCTCGATTTGCTGGCCGCGGAATCGCTCGTCGTACTGCTGTCCTCTCTCATCCCCATTTTCGTGGTTGCGCTTGCGGCTACGGCCTTCGCGAATGGGCTTTGGATGTGCGTCAATGGGTTCATGGTGCAGCCAGATACTCTCAATGTCTTTTGGCGCTACGTTTTTCACTATATTGATTATCAGGCCTATGTTTTCCGTGGTATGATGGTCAATGAGTTTGGGGAAAGGAATTATGCTTGTCAGAGGCTGGTCGATGGCGGATGTCAGTGCATGTATGCTAGTAGGCTGGAAGAGCAGTGTATGGTAGAGGGTAAAGCGGTGCTGGCTGTTTATGGGTTTGGGACTGGGGACATGGGCAAGTATGTGGGGTATTTGCTTGTCATCGTTTTCGTGTATAGGGTGTTTGGGTGGGCAGTGTTGTGGGCGAGGAAGCATTGATGGGCCGGGGAGGATTGGGCAGGATGGTGTATAGTATAGCTCCTTTGGATGTTTTCATAATTGCATCCTACCCATTTATACTTGTCCATTTACGCTCGCACTTTTCGGCATCCCGATACCGACTGCTGCCGTAGCACCCGCATCGACAGGCAACACCGCACCCGTAATCCATCTTGCATGGGCGCTGGCGAGGAACGTGACTGCGCAAGCGGCATCCCAACCGTTTCCCTCGGTGCCGAGGAGACTTCTTTTCTTTCTGGCTTCGCGGGCTTTCTCGGTCATACCCCCTGTGTACATCATTGGCGTGTAAAGCATCTATGCCGCTTTAGCAAGACGACTAGCATAGGGCATGCGAGCGCTTACACCGGGACAAACACAATTCACTCGAATGCCGTCGGCTGCATGATGTGCAGACATGGCCCTCGTCATATTCACCACCGCACCCTTGCTAGTCGGATACAGCAGATGCGGTGTTCCTCCTTTCAGACCCGCAACGGAACCCATGTTGATGATGCTACCCTTCATCTCACCCTCGTTCTTCTGCATAGCCGGCACGCAATACTTGACCATTTGCACCATACTGCTAACATTAACCTCAAGCCCCTTGGCCCACGCCTCCATGTCCACCTCCACGGCAGTTCCAGGCGCACCCGCAATACCAACGTTATTCACTAGAATATCCAGTCTCCCAAACTCTTGCAGCGCTGCTTGGACGGCCGCGTCGCAGTCACTCGCCTTGGTTACATCAGCCTTCATAGGTAGACTTTTGCCTCGGTGTGGCTTTGAAGCTACCATTTCTGCAGTTTTCTTCGCCCAAGATAGATTCACGTCTAGGCATACGACGTTGCAGCCCTCATCGGCGAGCATAATGGAAATGGCGCGTCCGTTGCCGATACCATTGCCAGCGCACCCAGCTCCAGTGACGATGGCGACTTTGCCCTTAAGACCGCGTGGTGGGGGTTCAGAGGGTATTTCCTCCATTGCTACTTCGGGCGCTGTGGCGTTATTTCCGGTGGAATTGGTCGATGACGTGGGGGGGTGATGGTGGCTTTGGGTTTGGGACGGATGCAGGTACTGGTTGATTCGGCTTTCGGAACGCGTTTGAGCCCGAGTAATAGTTTGAGTTTCGGAGTGGTTGCCTCAGAAAGCGGAGAAACGATGCCGGATAAGTGTTGTACTATCAACCTCGGTATACCTATCGTGGGGTTGACGCCACCTAGTTAGTGCATTCGGCAATGGTAAGGAATACTCTAAGATGCGTTGCTCCTCGGCTACATGAGTTGTAGTAGTTGCAGCTCACGACAGCGACACCAGACCTGAGACTTGTCCATACATTTTATCCATCTTCTTCGATGCCATCATGGCCCTGGATTTTTCACAATATGGCGGCCCTTCTGAGGAATGGTTGGCGGTGGAGCAAACATTACCAGCAATGGTCTTCGACACATCCATGGATCCAGTCGTACTCAGAACAGCTCTGAATGCTGAAAAGGACGCACGAGCAGCGGAAGCGATGAAGCTGTTCGCACCCCATGTTCAGACCAAAGACTACGCGATACCCGCTCGGGACGGCTCCACAATCGAAGCGCGAACCTATCGGTCCATGAAGAAAGATGCATCCGAGAAGCTTCCGGTATACCTTTACTTCCATGGGGGAGGTTTTTTGCTAGGAACACTCAGCGGTGAGGATCCGTTGTGCGCGCAGACCGCAATCAAGACGGGCTGTGTTGTTCTCAATGTGAACTACCGGCACACGCCCGAGCACCCGTTTCCTACGGCGTGGAACGACACCCAAGACGCTTTCGCGTGGCTGCATAAGAACATCGACGACATTGGAGGCGATGCGTCCAGAGTCATCGTGGGTGGTACCTCTGCGGGTGGTCAACTGGCAGCTTCCCTCGCGCTGGAGCAGCATCTTGGAAAGAGCGATGCGACCCAAGGTCTACCCAGACTAGCCGGCCAGATTCTCATGATCCCCTGTCTCGCATCGCCATACACGTACGACCAAGGACCGGGGAAGCAGCTCAAGTCCTCATCGTACGTCGAAAATCAAGATGCGCCTGTGCTCCCCAAGAAGGTCGTGGACATGTTCACGGGCCTTCTGAAAACAGGTACACCCGACTTGAAAGACAGCAAACTCAACATCGTGAACGCCACGCAGGAAGAGGTCAAGGGATTACCGCCGACGGTGTTTGGTATTGCTGGTTTGGACCCGCTGCGTGATGAGGCGCTGTTGTATGCCAAGCTGCTTTCGGAAGCCAGTGTGCCCACTGATATTACGCTGTTCAAGGGCGTGCCGCATGGGCACAGGCGGTTCGGGAAAGCGCTCAAGGCTTCTGAGCATTGGGACGAGTGCGTTGATGGCGGCATCTTGTGGGTTCTGTCGAAGCCGGACGCTACTGGCAAGTTTGATGTGAAGTTACCATAAGCATGGAAGATTGGGCATAATGGTATTCAACATTTACTTAAGATCCTGTCTGCTGTTCCGAGACACATATGACCTTCTTACGTAGAGGGTTGTGCATTTCCCTATCATCCAATGAGTTGGATGCATGCAAGTTGAAAGGTGACACAAGCCATCTCGATATATCTCTTTGTGAATTCCTCGGTAGCCATGTCCCCGCGTATGCGATCCAAAAAGATGTCGTAGGCGGCACAAAGGGTCACAACACGACCCGAGGATAAAGCTAATTCTCTGATAGGACTCTTTGGAGTAAATATGTCTACCTTATACGGAGAAGGAAGGAGCAATACTTCCTGAGGAATTTGTTGGAGTAGAAGAGTGATGGATTGGTATCTATGAAGGTGTTGCCTATATACTGTAGGCGCTAATCCTATCTGGAAGGTAAACATGATGTAGCTCAGAAGGTGGGATACTGAGATAGTCCTTTCCTCAACAGGATCCAGGCTAAGACCATGCAAGGGACGACTGACCATGCGCTCTTCGCCTGGAATCAGAAATTTCCAACAATGAATGATGGACTCCGCATCCAGCTACCCATTGGATCTATAATCGATACGAACCGACGTATTTCGGTCGCTATATGCATCCGATGGTACGAGGGCTCACGTGACTATCCTCAATCTGGTATGGAGGGTTTCAGCAAGCAGGCACTATACACCTTGGAGCCAAGTATTTGCGGAGCTGTAACTCCAATCTGTTTCACATCACAACCAATTTGGATCACTAAGCACGATTCCTATCAACCCTCACTCGATGTATTCGACTTTACCTCACCAAAACATGATAATGCTGAGATACCAAGTGCGGATCAGATCGAAAAGGCCATGGTCGTCCGTTCCGAAAAGCAGTTTCTCGAAAGAGATTTCCCCCTCACCCGAGAACTCGCCCTCGGTTACCTTTAAAGATTCACGCCGAACAACATCCAACCTCATGGGTTTCCATCTAAACAAGCCCCATGCCCAACACATCGTCCGGGGATCGATGTCTTTGACCGGGTTCAGCCGGGAGGTAATCGCATTTGGAGAACCAGTAGGCGAGCATGCGTGCATAGCGTTTGGTGTAGCAGATAAAAAAAAACCTGGGTTGATTAAGCAACTTCGCCTGGCTCTCGTGCGACGTCTGTAAAGTTTAACTACTTCACTTTTACTCGTTGCATGATATGAAGGTAGTGGACCAAGGACTCTTGCAGAGTCAAAAATGACACGTGATGAACCTGGCCCTTTTCTTAATCCGATTCGATACTGAAGCATAAGTTTGTATCTCGAGAGCTACTCAAAAGATGCTCAAGCACCGGTTCCAGGCGACATGCTTGTCTGGAATTGATGAAGTGACGGGATTGCTAAGGCGTCTGGGGGAAGACGTGAATGGGTAGAATGATACCCTTGGGCGTGTTTGACGGTTTTGATGGGTAATCAATGTGATTGATGCGTATTTGCTTGCCGGAAGACGTAGTGATTGGCGCAATTCGCTGACCCCAACGGGAAGTATCAACCGATGGCGACTACAGGACACTCATTCTGGCAGGAGTATGAGAGCATGTCGATGTAGGCTCGTTCAACATAAAAGACGCAGACATTCCTAAAGAACTATCGAGTCATCAAGCGACAAGGCTTAGTTTTGGTGTGTAACTAAAGCCGATCATCCTAGCCACTGCCCTTGGGCGCCGGGGTGCGGCGGGGTACGTACGTGGTCTAATGATGAGATTGCCTTACCATTCCGGGTCTAGTTTCTTCCAGACATGTACTCAAGCATTCGTGGATTCATGAGTAATACAAAAGCCCACGATGTATTGTCGATAATCGTTTCACTATCTGGATTCAGATGCGTCATCCATGTCCAAAATGAGCTGTACACCTATTGACTTGATATCGGCAACAAAAAGCTCTGCGACTGTCCGCGGCGCAGGTCACCAAGCGCATTCAAGGACTCTCAAGTGGGTAGACATGGTAGGGTAATCCTCATATAGATTGCACAAAGCACCCGCAATGTCGTTGTCCCACTCCGTCTTAGTGTTCAGGGTCTCGAGAGATTGTGGCAAGATTGCCGAAAGGTGAGGGTAACCAAGACCTATGCAGTCTCCGAAGGGAACGAGACCAGATACATTGAGGTGCTTGAGCGCGGTGAGTTCGCGAAGGCTTCCACATGAGGAGATGTCCTTATCCATGTCGACTTGGCACGTGGCGTCCATGGTGTCGATCGTTAGCGTTTCGAGTAAGTCTTTGAATCGGAACAAGACGGATCGAAATGCTGGAAGATCGATCTCAGTCGTGTCATTTGGCGAACTCAAATGTGTCCGAATTAGTTCTAGACTTCTTCAGCGGCATTCGGAGCACTTTACACTCTCGAAGGGCTCCAAAAGCTCCTGGACTGTGCCCTTAACGGTGTCATTGTCATCAAGAGATACTGCGCCCATCTCGACGGAGGCTCTGGTGCGCTCATTGTCGTCTGTCTGCTCGTATTGTAGTGGTCTTGCTATCGGATCACTCACGGAAGGAAGACTGGCATCGTATTGACGCAAGGCCGATGAATGGTTGACCAGGATAGTGATCTACAACGTCCAGAGCCCATTGCCTGGGTGGTATCGCTTACATGCTGGAAGAGACAAGTAAAACGGCTCGCAAGATATGACCATCTGAGCCAGAGGCTGAGAGGCTGAGATTAAAACAAAGAGCCGTGGCGTGTACGTAACTGACCGCCTTATGATGACTAGATAGCTCTTGTAACATTTCGAATTAAAGATTGATTAGCGTTGGATGCTTTAGGTCGATAGCGCACTTCTTGTTTGACAGATATCGCCTGTATATTGAGACACCGGACTCCGTCAATCTGTAGGCGGATGTCGTTTGGCGCAAGCGAGTTT
The DNA here is from genome assembly GCA_900634815.1 of Paradendryphiella salina. NCBI lineage: Eukaryota > Fungi > Ascomycota > Dothideomycetes > Pleosporales > Pleosporaceae > Paradendryphiella > Paradendryphiella salina. Next base: position 10,067 of record LR132335.1, on the reverse strand, counting down.
CGGTATGATTGGCAACGCGACCAGGACTCTCAATGTATCGAATGTGTCGGCATAGTTCAGGTCATCGAGATAGAGTCTGTAACAAAAACTTCACCGTTCGTCTGGGTTAAGAAGTGGAGACGATGCATTGGTAAAGTGCCGATGTTGTGATGGCATGCAGCTTCCAGCACGTCAGGGTCAACACATGAATATCCCGGATAATGGACGTGCTCTCTTCCTGACGCTTAGCTTCAGCCTCAGTCTCGACTATGAGACCCCGTTTAATTTCCAGATGCGATACGATGGCGATTCGCAGCTCATTTGGTAGGTCGCCGATGGGGCACGGCAGGACCTCGTCGGCGGGGTTCATTGTGCGGCTGTCAACGTCTCAAAACCGGCGAGTCATTCGAACCTTGAACAAGCACCACGTACCAGGATACTAGGGCGTCGTGTCGGAACGGTCCGGAGATAACAACCGTTCTTCCGGCCGTATGGTGCCGTAAATGTCTTGTGGAAGGATTCTGGATTCTGGATTGAGAAAGGGAAGATGCGCGTGGATGCCACGCGCTAGCACGTCCCCACTTTCTCACGCGTTTCGCCCTGAATCCGCCTGAGGCCCCTGACCGGGTGAAACACCATCCACGTCAACGACCAATGTCATTATGCTCATTCCTCTGCCAAACTGTCGGAGACCTGTAGCTGCCGTGCACTTTGTCACACTTCCCTCACACATCAACGCTAGATGTATCACTTTGGCGTCTTGGCGCAATATGGCCGTGCGACGCCGCGGTCCTTGAGTGCGAACATCACAGCGTCCTAGGCGGAGACGATTACATATCTGTATATAAAGGCCCGGTAGAGGTTAGTAGTTGTGTAGTAGATCATTTGAACCATTCACAATAATCACGATGCCGTCCCACGGAGAACGAAACCTCGAACATGGAAGCCAGGCGTATGCTGCATCCTTCACCCAAGGCCACCTGGCACTCCCGCCTAGTCAAAAATACACTATCGGTGGGTCTGCACGCAATGGCTACATTTTCCTAGCGACTACTGACCTGACCCCTATAGTAACCTGTATGGATGCACGCATAGACCCTGCCATGGCGTTCGGTATACCACTCGGAGCCGCACACGTTATTCGCAACGCGGGAGCTTCTGTACGCGACGCCTTTCGGTCCATAATCATATCGCAACAACTTCTCGGAACAAGGGAGGTGATGATTGTCAAGCACACCGGGTGCGGCATGCTCACGTTCGACAACGATACTGCGAGAGCCATTGTGATGAAGAAGAGGGGAGAGGTCGCTGCAAGAGAGGTGGAGAAGCTAGACTTTCAGCCTTTCGGGAATCTTGAGATTCAAGTGAAGAAGGATGTACAATGGCTACGCATCAAAGCGGTCGAGCAAAACATTAGGTTCAGCGGCTGGATATATGATGTGGAGACGGGAAGGACAAAGAGGATAGTATGAGGCGGACTTTTTGTGATAGTTGTTGAGCTAATAGGATATACCCAAATCAATACAATACGATCTCATAAATCATCTAGTTAGCAATCTGCCGCTACAGCATCGAAGTCACTCATTGGAGCGAAAACTTGGAAGACGTACACGTGATTTGTCTCGGCGATACCGGCCTGACCGGCTTGAACCACGTGTACCTTTCCTATTGTGGACTAGGCTATCGATTGCCGTCACTCACCTCCTGAGACAGGCACCTTCCGCCTAGACCACGAATTAGCCAAAGAATCAATATCCCAAATTATTCGATCTCGGCAGACACACATGATGACTGGGCCGTAATTGACGCCCTCTTACAGCATGACAACCGAGAATGCGTCGTTTGATGGCTTACCAGACGAGCTCATCTTAGAGGTTTTACTCTATCTGAACACTATTCGTTCATTCGAGACGCAGTCGACCGCATTCAAGCAGAAAGAGAAGGAGAAGACCCGCCAACGCGAGAACCGACTTTGCCAACGCGCGCTATGGAGCCTCTGCTTGACGTCTCGCTGCTTGAGGCGCCTTGCTACCCCCTTTTTGTACGCCTCGTTTACAGGTTCTGCCACGTGGCACGGTATAGAGCCTCTAAGACTCTTCCACAAAACTATCACGACTAGAAATGTCTTAACCGGGCAGAGCTACATATACGCTGAACATCTTCAATATGTAGAGACCCGTCTATCAGATTACCTGGGCAACAGTCTGTATGCAGATACAGCACTGCCAGATGCAATGCACATGGTAGCGCGTTACTTCTATCTGCTAGCGGAAATCGTCAAGTGCGCGCCAAATCTGCAGCACCTGTCTGTCGCCAGCCTGGAGACTAGCGATGTGACGTTTTGGCGATACGTATTGCCGGACGGGGATTCAATATCTCCTTCGTCTACGGCTGTCAACAACCACAATTTTAACAACTTGCAGACTTTGTGTGTCCAAACTCATGTCAGAGAATTCGGCTCGGGCTCTCGAGCGGTCTCGTTCAGCAGCATATGCGAGGCTGTGGCACCGGCATCATTGCTCTCCGACTTTCGAGCTTCAAGTGTAATGACAACGGGACTGTCAGGCCCAGAACTCGACTCCGACTCTTTCAAAAGTTTGCAGCGCTTGGAAATTACAGAGTGTGTCGTAGACATCGAGTCCGTAGCCAGTGTACTGTCGGTGTGCGAAGGTCTTCGAAACATCGTTTGCTCGTGGGCTTACCTCGACACTGTGGGCGAGACACCATCCGACCTTGGTCCGGGACTTCTACGTCATACCGACACATTAGCGACGTTGTACCTCGATTTTCGCGAGGTTAGATGCGACCCTGAAATTACGACGTCACAATGCCTCGGGTCTCTGCGACAATTTAAGCACTTGGAGGCGCTGACGATATCTCATAAAGGATTCCTTGGTGAAGATTGGCTAGAGTCTGACATTACAGACTGGTCAACAAGGAACCGCATAGTTGAGCTGCTGCCACTGCAACTCAAAAGCTTTACTCTACTTGTGGACGCTAACGACTATGAGCGGGAATGGGAGACATTGGACGATTTGTTCGATATGTGGACATTGTCTGAGGCCTGCCGGTCCTCCTCTCTGAGTTTGACGACTGTCAACATCAAACTGAATAATCCTTGTCACGAAGCGGTAGGACTTACGGAAGCTTTCTCACAGGCTGGGGTAGGGTTCAAGATTATCACTGAGCAGTGATTCCCGCAAAGTGGGGGGCAAATAGCACCCCGATCGCAGACGAGAAGGCCAGATATCTGGCCTCCAATCTCCGCGTTGGCACAGTCACAAGCGGGTGGCGTCTGCCAGTTTCTAAGCGGTGGCGCCCTTAACAAATGGCAGCACTATGCGCTACGGAGAGCTGCCACCTTGCCGCCGGAAAGGAACACCGAAGATGATTTCAAACGTACGCTCAACATGCAACATTGTCACAATCATCGTCGACGGCGCAGCATTAATAGCAGGACGGAGGTCATCTGGGTCATACGTGTGGGGTTTTGTTACGCCAAACTCACCATTGCTGCGATTGAGTGACTTTGGCGGTGAGATACCGCCTTTACCTTAGCAAAAAGCTTTGCGTTTGGGTCTTCACCAGATGCTAGCGCCTCTCTATGGGGTCTCTACGGCAATATAAGCATCGATATCTGTCATCCGAGTCCCTCTTGCTTCTATCCAACACCTTGGTGAGAAGCCCATCGTACTCGAATAAAATCTTGGCTTCCGACTTCAGTCTCGCCATACTGTACGTTGACAGTGACTTAAAAAATCCCCATTGTTCTCGCAGCGTGCCAGCAGCAGTTTTCTACAGGTAATTTTTGCCGATTCCAGTGCCGTTCGATATCCTAGCTGACTTCAATCCAAGGCTGCTACACGGACCTGGAAACGACGACTATTGGCGACGCCGAACATCCTGGCATGGCAGACACTTCGGGAGTCGGTTCGTGTACTGCGATCACTACTCCACCTACCCATGATACCTCGAGTCATGTGGAAGCTCAAGGTTGTGAATTCCGGTCTATTTTACCGTTAGACACATCTTGAAAGAGCAAGCAAAGCTACATTGCTAAGCGGGTGGATGAGTTCAAAGGCTCAGGCGAGGCTAGAATGTCAGATCATATCGACAATGATGTTTTTCATTCACCATTCTCTTCACCCAAGCCTTTAGGAGAGAGCAACAAAGTCACATCTTTTTCCAACAAGAAAGTGCTCTCCGAAAACGTACTTGCTGGTGAGCAGAATTACGAAGGTACTCTTGCTATCAAGGAAGATCAAGCGAAAGAGGTCTCAGGGAACAATCTTGATATACGCCAGCCAACTGTAACGTTGATAGTTGACACAAAAAAAGATATCCATCCCATCGACAAGAACCCACCGTTAGCTCCTGATATAAACATCAACGAGGAAAAGAAAGTATACATTGCCGGCGGGAGCCCGAAAAATCAACAAAATGAACTGAAGGCCACTGTGGAGGTGGTAGAATCTCCAGAAGCGAGCATTGGTGTGCCACCGCATAAGCGCCTGGACTTCCGATCACCAGCGTTTCAACAGTCAGGTCTCCAGCGCTCTAGGGTAAGATATCGTTGCTTGTTTCCTTAGAAAGATACTGACAAGGATAGCATGTGATGCCGCGAAATGAAGCACTTCGCGGGCCTCGCCAGTACTGTTCGCAATACGAAAACCGACACGATGTAGTGAACCGCGCGTATTCAGTGAGGCTCAGCGCACAGCTTGTGAAGACCAAGAATGAACTTGACACCGACCGCCATCAGAACGTCCATTTACGCAGGATGATCGAGGCCGAGCGGCAGGAGAAGATCAATGCAGCATGCTCTAGCATGCTGAGCAACCTCCTTCGACATCAGGCTGAAGTTCTTGCTCTCAAAGCCTAGGTTGAAGCCAGGGAGCGCAGCCTTGATCTTCGCGAAAACAAGATTCAACAGTACGAAATCTTTCTCTCAGAAGGTCAGAAGCAACTCCTCTACAGGCTTGGGGAGAACGGCGATCGCCCCATGAGTGCGGTTCAGCAAGAGCATGCACGTCGCCAAGCTGAACTTGACGTTCGGAAGAGCTTTGCCGACGTCGAGGCCAAATATGCAGTCAAGATCGAGGGGTTGCGTCTTCTTGCAGTGGCTCAAGAGATGCGCGAGCAGCAGTACAAGGCCTTGATTCGGGGAGTCACTTCAGGCCGAATTGAGCGAATCCACTCTCTCTGCAGAGAAGGCTCATGAGATTGCCGAGATCGGGTACAACAATGGTTTCGCCGATGGCAAAGAAGTTGGTCGCAAGGAGACTTTTGATGATGCTCAGAAGCGAGGTTTTCTCGAGGGTTATGAAGCATGCCACCGTGCTCACGTCACGCTCAGCAACTTCCGCAAGGGACGCATTTCACATGACAACCCTGCACTGGACTTTATCGTTGACCCCACTCATCCTCACAATCTCTTCGGCGTTGGCGTGCAGATTGGCAAGTTTGAAAAGCAGACTGCTGCTGCTAACTTCTTTCACTGGATCTTCCAAGACTGACGGGAAGAAGGCAGTGAAGAATGGTAAGGCTAACGATGGGTCTGAAGAGGAGCGAGGGGTGGACGGTAAGGGTGCCAATGGCGCTTCCAATGGTTCAGTCAACTTGATCGCTAACAGTACTGGGAACGGCAAGACCAATGGCACCATTACCATGGCTCAGCCAGTGCCCAAGTAAGTCATCAGCTCCACCCCTTTCTCATGCTCACACATGTTAACACTCGCTAGGTTCCCTCCTTCTCAACCATCGCTTGCCTCTCAACTCCGCGGCCACGTACCCCCCACCCACAACGGCTATGTCGTCCTTGCCAACACCCCCACCAGCTCTGCACCTCCCCCAGGATACCGATCGTCCTACCGTTCAACAGGAAGAGGCGTTGGCGGTGAACTTGATTGATCTCTTGTAGGTCAGCGAACAGGGACCCAGCAAAAGCGAAGAGGCACCGAGCCAGGAGTTTCTAGAAACCAATGATTTTGTCTTGTCAAGGGAAACTGATGACTGGTTTGAAATCGATTGTAATTGTTCCATCTTTTGATGTGGGGAGAAAGGGAATCCAGCGATTCAAAGTTGAGGCCCCTTGGTCCTAGTCTACGGGATTTCTGTTTGGAGAAAAATCCGACATTAAGAGTCTATCATGTCTCGCTGTGTAGCCTTCCTCAATCTTGCATGACACTCCACCCTTCGCCCCTGCCTCTTCCACCAAGCCCCCTTGCACCTCGTACAACAGGGCCATGACCCCTTTCGCCCAGCATAGGTTTCCTCAGCACCGGTCCATGAGGCCCTTTTCCGTACTCTTCAGCTTGATCCTGCGCATGTTGCGACAACTGCAGCTTACTCCCGGTACCCGCCGCGTCTTGAACCTCGTTTGCATTCGTATCCCATTTCTTTGCAAAGTCCTGGGCTCCACCACCAATAGCCTTCATGTCTTCATTTTCCTTTCCATCAGCACTGGCCACATACTTTTCCACGAGGTGCAAAAGTTCCTTTTCGCCCTGTTTGGTTCGTTCTTGTTGCCAGCGGGCGAACTCGTCCCACCACCACCTATGCGTCTCCCCGTCTTTGCCCAGGTAGCCTGCTGAGCCGTCGGGCTTGTTACGCGCCGCCCACGGCTTATCGACAATGTAGTGTAGAACTGCGACTTGCATGTCGTCGGTCCAGATATTGGGGTGCCAGTACCTCCACGTCTTGAGGGCATTGGTGCGCCATGACAGCGGAGACCAACGGGAATCAAACGCTTCGTTCAAAAAGTCCTGGTCTGGAAACTTCATGGCGCGCAGTTTGGTATTGCCGATTTCTTGGAACTTGGCGAGAACAAAGTCCGCGAGGGATTTCGAGGGGCGGTAGAGAAAGGTGCCTGAGTTGAAGTTGGAGAGGGTATAGGGATCTGGCTTTACCTCTGCGAGTTGATCTGGGGAGGTAAGGGATGTCATGGCGCAGTTTGCTTGGTGCCATTCTGGAGGCGCCCAGGCGTCGCGGTCGAGGTTGCACACGCAGGTATGCACGGCCATGGTCCGCATGCCGTCTCCGCCTGTCAGGTACTTGTCATTGGGCTCGTTGAAAACTAGTGGTGAAGGGTCTGAGAAGATCATCATGTCGGCGTCTAGCCAGCATAGCCTCTCCCATCCTTGCTGCATGTCCCACAGGTCGAAAACTCGTAACTTGGTCCATGTATCGACGAATCGCTCAGCGACCATGCCGTGGGATGTCCCATCGTCGGGGAGGCGGAGGTGATCAACGGGTTGAAGGACAATGTTGGAGTATTTGGCTTCGGCAGCAAAGGCATTGATTGAAGATTCTGGAAGGGTCTCGGGTGTGTAGCATATTATGAGGGGCGTGGACGGTGAATGCTTGTTCAAAGTGTAGGCGAGGAGTATGGCGCCGGCTAGGTAGGAGGGGCGCGTAAGGAGGGTTACGTAGGCGTTCTTGGAGGATGTGCCACTGGGTTTCATTTCGTCTGTCATGATGAGAATGGGCCCTTCTGAACCCTTGCAATTAGCACCTGAATGGCTTGACGACAACGTAAGTTAGAATTGACAGCAAGCCGCCAGCAGTTGCAATTTCTCGCGCGGGCCGCCAAAGAATGTAGGCGCTGACGTCACGACTCGCGTTCCGACGCACGGAACAGACGAGGCTTGTCATCGGAACCTAGTGATGCGCGCGTAGTGTTGAGGGCAATAGTGGGTCGACTGATACGACACAGTGAAGGTGCAAGCCAAGGTGGAGTTGCAGGATCAAATTACGGGTATCTCAAGAATCTCACTAGGCCATAATGGTCTCCCATATCGTACATGCCCTATCAGAACTGCTTGCCGTCTTCCTTGGCGAGCGCCTTGCCCCAGGCGCTTTCAAACGGATCACCACTGCCTTCGTTAGCCACGGCACTTTGGACAGCTGCGTCTTTGTTTAGGCTTGGCTTGGAAAGCTGTCCATCTGCTGTCGCTGGCCGACTGAGAACCGCAGCCTCTGGGTTCTCGTACTCAAAATTGCTCGAGTAGACGACGGCCGCGAATGCCTCCAATCCGCCAACAGCCTCAATAGCAGCTAGGTACTCGTTGTTGGCACCACTGCCGATGCTGTGGGCTTGTCGACAAAAGACAGCAAGACTGTTGGCGACCTTGGCCTTGACATCGCTACCGACAATCTCCTGTATACGAGCATGGTTGTCTGAAATGGGCGGCATCTTGTAGGAGAGGTGAGAGATCTTGACATCGACGAGGTGGGAGAAGGCGGCATCGAGGAGCTGGGTAAGGACGTGTGTGAAGGCAGGGGAATCGATGAGGTCGGACGTCTCGTCAATAAGGCGGCGGAGCGAGGTAGTAGTTGTGGGCGAGGCGGATTCAGAGGAGGATGTCATGCCAGATTCGCGCAGAACATAGTCTTCTTGGTCTTGAGGCGGTAGAAGGAAGGAAAGCCAGTTGCATGTTCTGTGGCTGGTTAGTTGGGCATGTGCACAGGAGACGAGGGCAGTGTACCTTCGCTCTTGCTCGGTAGCGCCTTCGACTCTCTTGCGCACCTCCAGGGTAAGCTCCGATAGCTTTTCTAGAGTAATCTCCTCTCTAGGGTTCACGAGGCCAAAGACGTCGTGTACTGCAACCCTGACTTTCTCCATCATGTCCAAGCATCCCTTGTGTAGTAACCACCAGCTCAAGCTGAGATAGCGACGGTTTGTCTCGAAGTCGTTGCCATAGGCCTGATCGAAGTTGTCGTCGTCGTGGTTCTCCAGGTTGATGCGAGTGCCCTCGGTGGTCGGCTGTGGCGCCGCGAGAGACACGACAGATGCAAGGTAATTGCGGCGGCCGAGGAGGTTCAGTTGGATGCGCGTAAGGAGGGTGAGGAGGGAGAGGGTGTATATGAGCGTAAAGGCTCGTGTTATGGCTGGTCATGTCAGCTGTCGCGCGTCAATGTCGTAGAGCAGGCACATACAGCTGATCTTCATCTCGTTCCACAGCTGTGCTTTGCTCTTCTTGCTCTTTTTCTCGTCACTGGCTTCTGGGGCGCCCTCAGCCGGGCCTGAGCTGCTATCGCCCTCGGTACCTGTCTGGCTAGCATGGAGGAAGCTATCTGTCTGGAAACTCGAGCTCTTGCCGTCATCGTCGGCCGTGTCTGCTACGCTTGGTGGTGCCGAGCTTGCAATCTCGCTGGGTCCGACGCTCCTTGCCAGCCGCTCAGCCTTTTGCCGCTGCAACTCTTCGAGTACTTGTTCGACGGGGATGGCATTGACTATGTTCTCCGTGGCGGTGGGGAGGATGGCAAGGACGGTAAAGGTACAGTCCTCCTGGTTCTGCTCAAAGCGACGGCGCAGACTGTGGCGCGGTTAGCAGCCTTTCCTTGCATCGTACCGCCCTCACTCACTTCTCCTTTGCGATGCGCTCATCGCTCATGCGCTGCCTCGCCTCTCCGAGCTTCCCTAGCAAGTACTGGCCCGCGACATAACCTGCTCCGAGCACGCCCGCCCCGACGGCGAAGCGTGTACGGTTGCGCGTGAACCAGCGACGCGTGCTTTGTATCATATCGTGCGTGCTGAGGGCGTCGCGTGTGGGGGAATGCCGGAGGTGACGGTAGATAACGGGCGCACGTCTTAGCACGTCACCGCGCCCTAGTACGTGGATGGCAAAAACAAACCCGATACGGATGTAGCCGGATATCTTGTCATGAGCAAGAATAGGACGAGTATCGATTCAATGGTCGAGTACGAATGTACAAATGCAGCGCATGCGACCCTGGCCTTGTTGTCGGCTTGTAGCCCTGGAGTTCGTCATTGGGCCGAGGTCCATTGCCCGTTCGGGACAGCAAGCCCAGTGCTGCCCATGTGCTCCGCTTGCTCCCATCGCTGACCCTTGCCCTTTCGGCCCTCGATCCAACCGTGCACATGTCATTTTGAGCGCACCCATTGTCGACAAAATCTATGAAGCACATGGATTTCGTATATGTAGCCAAGGAAATTGCGCACGACATATACTTTACACACTCATGTCCATGCGTCGCCCTCCACCAAAACATCAGCCGGCATCATGGAATGGGCCCCAGATTTCATGCCCTCAACTAAGCGCACAATGTTACAAGTAACAAGAAGG
>LR132334.1:0-38917 GCA_900634815.1 Paradendryphiella salina | reverse complement strand
TCGCGCACGGGCACGTTACATACATGTAAAGGAAGATGCTCAACACACCCCAGAATTCGTACACACAACGCAACGAAATGACCACGGAATGGGCACAGCCCCACCGATCAGGCTGGCTGTGCGACTTCTACGGCATCACCGACGCGTCGGATACACGCCGCCTGCCCCCCGAATCCGCGCAATCACGCCTCGTCGACACCTTGGAAAACCTCACCTGGAGATTCAGCCAAAGAGACTGCATTCATTATGCTCAGAGAGCAAGATGGGGGTACTTCGTGAATGAACCATATAGGACTGTACCTTAGTGCCGCGGAGAACTTCTCTGAAGAGGAGGAACCGACGGCGCTAGGGCGCTATCTCATTTTCCTCGTTGGTTTGCCTTATACTGTGAACGAGGGGCCTGAAGTGAAGATTTGGGACCAAGAAGGTGGTGTACCGGATGTTAAGCCCAGTGCGCTGATTCCAGGGGAGAAATGTAGGATGTGGAGGGATTTACCTGATTTTGGCTGGAACGTCTATGAGTCGTAGCAGGGTATGGAAGTCAATTTGATTCAGCTATTTATTTGTTTTACTTTCTCGTCTTCTTTTTCACTGGATTTGAGCAGCTGATGGCAATCGCTACACATACAGGAGGACCTGTATCCTATCTTCGACACCCAAAATCCCCCGACACCCCAGAGGCAGCGAGGGCGAAATGGCGGAACCTGAATACCTGGATGGCGCTCCTATGTCGCGATGACGACGCGAAGAACATTCCTGCTCTTGCAGGTTGGATTGCGTGGAGAAGGATTATTTTGGTTTTCGGACTGGAGCACTCGCTCAATACAAGAGATGGGCTGTATACGGATCTGCATTTGCCGGCAGTGGAGCAGTGGTTTCGGCTTGCGGGGGAGGAAATCGGGGTTTTGTGTGAAAAGGGCACGGTCCCAGCTGGCAATTTATGGGCTGCGCAGGGTAGGAGCGACGTTTGTGATAGTGCTAGGTTGCAGTTTTGGAAGGAGAGGATCAAGGAGTTGGACTGTTAATGGAGCGGGTTGCGTGATTGATGTGTTAGCTTGGAAATTACAGATGTCTCGGTGTAAGCTCAGCAAGATAGATAAAGTGGCTATGCTATTACCACAGGTAGGCTTCACCATGGACCGAATGATTCGCTTCGTCATCTTACCAATAAGCCTCGGCTACATGCAGTATTTTGCTCTACAACGATTCAAGTGTACTTCTTTCTCACATGGTTATACAACAGTCACAACCACACTTAGTGCCTGGGTACCCACCAAATCGACCTCGCAGCCTTCCTCGCCTCACTAGAACTCTCCACCTCGACACTGACACTCGTATTGTCCAGCTTCCCAATCAGCAGCGCACCAGGTGGTCCCCATTGAGGACGTTTGGGTTGGGGGTTGGGGTCAGGTATCAGCGCCCGCCACAGCGACGAAGTCTCAGAGTGCGCTGGGCCAGAAAATAAAGACCCCAACTCTGGTCGTTTTGGTTTCGAGGGCCGATGCACTAAGGGCAGTTCAATTGGTGCACCGTTGTTGCAGATGGGGATCAAGGGGGTTTGAGTACTGGTGTTGGTGCACTTTCGTGATTGGGTTGAAGAGGATCTGCTGGATGAGGTGGAGGGGCTTTGGGTTTTTCTAGAATCACGTGTAGATGACGCCGTTAAAGGACGGGTAGATGTAGATGTTGGTGTCGTTGACTGAGAAGACGCAGAGTCGGAGTGCGTAAAAGCGAAATTTCCACGAGATAATGCAAATTCGGTAACATCCATCGAGCTTTGCAAACGTGCAGCAGGAGGTTATGGATCGTAGGCCGCTCTTTGCTTGCTTCGCAATGTCTCAGGCCTTTAGGTAGTCGAAAGTGCTATGTCAACTGCTTGCTTCAACTGCAATGTCCAGTTGCAGATATGTGCAAGAGTGCAGTGAGTTTGCTTGCAAAGTCTAAACGGTAAGTGTGGAGCATTTTGGCGCTTCGGGTTATGTGAGACGGGGTGCTGCATGGTGATTAACAATGACGGTGGTCGCGCAAAAGTCGAACAGTGCGGCGACGGAGAAAGTTCTGGGTAAATTCACACTGTGTGCTATGTAAGAGACTTGGTAGGTGTCCGTATCCATACAATGCTCAACCAAGATGGGTGGTGGCATCTGGCCACCGTTGACCTGAGAAAATATGACCAAGGCTCACCAAAAAAACAATGCGCCATCCCGAATGGAGAGGCCTCAGTCTCAGCCTCAAGACCCCGCAGCCTGAATATTGCATAACGCCAATAACCATGTATCCCTATGCAATCGCTATGCCGTGAACCGTTGAATTATGTACATTCGTGTTGCTTCGTTTCCGTCAAATCATATACATTCGTGTCGCTTCGTTTCCATGCCTTTGAAAATCCACATCACGCCTATTCGTTTCGACTTTTGCTTGAGCTCGTCACCGCTGCATATACATGCCGGTGGTAGCCATGACATTTCCATAGCGCTCATTGGCGTGCCACAGGTACTTGAGAAATACGATGGCCTTGAGGTAGACTTTCAGAGCGCGCCGTCTTCGGATTCGATCAGCTGCCAAGATTTTGCGCAGCGCTTTGGAGACGGCAGATGATGCAGCTTTCCGGGAAGGAGATTGGATGATTGCAGGCCATGAAGTTGCTCGGGTGAGTGTGGGTGGGCTCGCGATTGAAGCCTCGGGTAGAAAAACCTCGGGCGTCTCCGGTGCGTCGTTGAGCGAGGCAGAGCCGAATTTGGCATCGAGAGAGTCGTACTCAAAGACTTCTGGAATGCTTCCGAGAGTGGGCGCAAAGCACGCCGACCGCGGAATGATAGAATGATGAGACATGTCAAGCGCAAAAGTCTGCTGTGATGGCTGTTTCCTTGGTGGTGGTGAGGGCCGAGGCGCTTTCTTCTTAGGCGAGCGTGGTGAGAGTGGAATAGAGGCCGGCGAGGCCGACCAAAACGGGACGGAAAATCGCTTGGAAATGAAGCTTGTTTGTTTCACTGACCCGTGGGCTAGCAGAGAATCGCATCGTGGGGATGAGAAGAGGAGCATGTCGAACAAGTGTGAGGCGTGGGCGGACTTGAACGACAGGTGGAGGTCAGGTCAGATCAGGGGGCGAGTGTGAGGAAACCGAGAAAAGAAGCAAAATGCCGGTAACGCGTGTTAAGGCTGGAATCCAGCAAGGTTAGTTGGGTATATAAACAGCTAACCCCGCGTCTGCAGACGGGAGGAGGCACTAGGGATGGGGACCCAATGATCAGATGTGAGCATACGAGATGCCGGTAATCGTGTGGACAAAGGCGTTTGTTCTTGAGACAAGCCGCTTGATGCGGTCACACGAGCCGGTAAGGCGCTGGCAATGGGGAAAAGGAACGGTAGACTCTGGCACGAGGACTCGAGAAGGGCTCCAGATGTGCAAAATGCCCCACTCGGGCTTGGTGCGATTGGGAAGATGACATGACGTCGCGAGGGAAAAGTTTGGGATCGAGAGATGGAGAACTCGCATCAACCGCCGTCGGAGGCGCCAACGGTGCGCTAGTCGCTTACCCAATGGCACGGCAGACGTCCCTTCCGGCCCCGCCGCCTCCGCACACCACCACTCACTCCCTTTACCACATGGCTGCGGGTGATACGCCCGTATTGTGCAGCCGCCTTACGCAGCGCATTTCCTCGTGCGTCACGGGACACGACGAGCTTTGCCGTGTCCAGCCAGAAGGCTCGGCGCGGATTGCCCATGTCCGATGGACGCGGTTCTGGGTAGGGGCATGGCGGCGATGAGTGGTTGATGGTGGTGATGTGCGCTGAGGGTAAAGGCAAGAAGCACGCCCAATCCTTGCTCGCTTCTACCATAGTACCCAACCACTTGCCTGGGAGGCTGCTTTGCTATAGCTTCCCCTCTCCGCACCTGTTGCAGCCGGTGCTCTTCCTCTACTACTGACCCTCTCACCCTCTGTTGCTGCCTCCCATCTATCCAGCCCTTTCGACGGCTCCTTGGGTTGGGCCGACACCAACTGCAGCATGACGTACACTCGGAAGCAGGTCGTCACGTGTCTCAGCGTGCTGGTAAGGCTCCAGAGCGCCATGCCGACCCCGACGTTTGCGCACTCCTTACTGACAATACCCAGTATCTCGTCGCTGCGACTGCACTCGCCGGGTAACTGGACTGTTGCTCAGCAGCCATGCTAGCTCCGCGCTAACACGTTCAGCTACGCTGCCTCCCGCGCGAACGCCCGTTCGGTGCCCATCTCTGACACGTTGGCCGGCTTCACCACGGCCCTACCGGTTGTGTCTGGGCTGCTGCTTGAACTGGGCTATGCCATCACCCGTCGCCAGGAGCGCCGCCAGCATCTCGGGCGCGGAGAGATGCAGCGCCCTCCGCTGGTCATCGTCGCCAATACACTCATCTTCATCTATTCGACTGTCGTCATTACCCTCTCGGGCACCCATGCCGCTCCTTCATCTGCGCTAGATTGCCGACTGCGAGAGCGCTGGCAGACGTTGTTCCGACACAAAGACGCAAGCGCTATTCGCCAGATCCAAGATGCCTTTAACTGCTGTGGCCTCAGCAATTCACACGACATGGCGTGGCCCTTTCCTGACCGCACGCACAACGCACATGCATGTGAAACCACCTACACTGGCAGGTCAAACGGATGCCTGGTAGCTTGGAAAGGCGAAGAGCAGAAGATTGCAGGCTTATTCATCACTGTTGTCGGCATCGTCTTCGTCTGGCAGGCGCGTAGCAATGCCTACATCCTGGTAGGGTCTTACTGACGACCACTCTAGTTCGCTATCATCGCCATTCCTACGCAAAAGGACTCATGGCTTCACAAGATTGCCCCAGATCGCATTTCCCGCATGATCGCCGACGAGAGAAACGGCGACACCGAGCCACGACGTGCTATTGGTTACGGTCCCGAGTACAACCGCTATTCGGACCGCGTCGAGGAAGAGGCCGAGGACCATGGACAAACCCCAGAACGCGCGATCGAGGAAGGCCGTAGCCGTCTCAGCCATGTTTTCCCCTCCCAGATAGGGCGTGATCAGCAAGCGTCTGTTGAAAGCGATTGGTCAAGGACGTAAGACTAGCGGACGCGGCGCTACAATACCCATGATCCTCTTGTGCGATTACAACTTGTAAAAAAAACTTTGTATGCACGGGGGCATGAAGACTACTACTTTGGTACATACTGGAATCGGACAATGCCCAGGTCATTGCACGTTCCAGGCAGTTGCAATTTTACAATATAGGCAAAGATCATCTCGTACCTATCACGACACCATCGCATCTTGCATACACAAAGATCGTCGTTCACACACCACCCGTCAGCTTCAGCACACGATCAGCATCCGACTCATTCCTGTAGAGTCTTGAATACATCGACGACCATTCTGTTCCTTCCATACTTTAATCTCACCACACACACAAACCATATACACAGATCCACAGCATTTGCATTCCCAACACAGACACTCAGCTCACCAACATCACCCCCCCGCCCCTCCATGCATTCCCTCACTTCTTCCATCATGTCTTCCACCGACAAATCCTTCATCCGCCCCCCACCGCTCGCCACGTCCCCACTACAACCTTCTACTCTTTCCTGTCCGCCGATCAGCTTTCCACCATGGACAAGGAGGACCAGAGAGAGCGTGCTGCAGAGGAGAAGAACAATAACGAGTCTTTAACATTCCAGAAGGCGCTTGGCTATGCTAAGCAGACTAGTGGCAACCTTACCGGAAGCTGGTAAGGCTGTTAGGCGTCTGGTTAGGCGTCTGATGTCCCACTAGGCGGATGGAGAAAAGGTGGTGTACATTTGTATAGGTGGCGCTTGATTTGATGGAGTGGATAGCGATGTTTGTTTTCAATTGGTATTTCATTACCTGCGACCTCTTGTCGCTCGTCAAGCTAGCCGGTAGTCGATTGTAGTCATGCTATCCTACGTCCACGAGGGTAGTAGGAACGATTAATGGTGCGCAGATCAATACGGTGAAAATCCTCCGTAGAAATTGTGAACCCGAGGCACACCCGTTATGAGCCGTGAGCCGTCAAGCAAGCAAGCAAGCATCCCGCACGTGGCGGGAAAGTGTCCGCTATCTAGGCTTGAATAGTCTGCATCGGCTATATGCTCTCATCAATGCCGAAATCCTCGGTTTGCGTTCTCTTGTCAACAAGAACCCACGTTCTCCAGGCTGGCATCTTGGCAAAAATGCCAAAATGCCGAATTCTATCCCCGCATCTGACCCTAGACAATTTTTGGGAGAACGGTATGGAGTTGGCGTTGTTAGGGCGGTTCCGTGTTCCATCGGATGCCATTCTAGCCTTTTGCACCTCTGCCAAAATGCAAGTATGTTTTTCCGCACTGTTTGACGGTGCCTCCAACACCAAAAGAGTATTTGGTTTACTCGAGGTGCGGCTTGGCTGCAGAAAAGTCGGAGGAAGATGCCCTCGCCACAGCATAGTCGGAAAAAATTACCGCCACGGGCGCATTTGCCGTCGGTGTACTTGCTTTGCGCACGGTCGAGTGCGTGACATGTATTCGCGCGCCATGGCATATTTTACAATGCGAAAGCCTCCCCCGGAACCCCACATAGAATTGATAGTACATATTTCGACCAGACCGCCCGCATATTCCCCACACGGGGTGTGCATATGGTTGCGAAAACCTCCTCCGAACTGAAGCCGCGCGCCGGCCGGTCAATCAGAGGCTGTGGTCAAAATGGTCAGAACAATGCGAAAACCTCCTCCGAATGCTGCACGATAGCTGGCATTTCGCCCACAAGGGTATAAAAATGTGTTTCTCTCAATTTTTGCTTTCTTATTCACTCAACCACACTCCCCTCCTCTTTTCTACTATCTCTAGAACCCAGATCTTCACAAACACCCAAAGTCACATACACAATGGCTCCTCACAGGCTCCAAGTCGCGGTCGCCGGTCTCGGTCGTATGGGTGCTCGCCACGCGCTGAACATCCTTAACAAGACCCCTCGTGCCGAGCTTGTTGCTGTCTTCTCTCCCGACCAAAATGAGCTCAAATGGGGCAAGGAGAACCTCGAGCCCTATGGTGTAACCCTTTACGATGACTACAAGAAGATGATCGAGTACAAAGGATTAGAGGCGGTAGTCGTTGGTACTGCAACCTCTGTCCATGCCGAGGAGACTCTTCAAGCCATTGAGAAGGACCTTCACGTCCTGTGCGAAAAGCCTCTCTCCACAAGCGTTCAGATTTGCCAGGACGTTGTCGATGCTGCTGCAAAGAAGCCACACCTCAAGGTCATGTGCGGCTTCTCAAGGCGCTTTGACGACAGCTACCAAGACGTCGCACAGAAGATTGAGGAGGGTGCCATTGGCAGACCTACGGTGGTAAGGTCGCAAACCTGCGACAGGCAACATCCCGATCCTGGTAAGTACCCCAATCCCTGCAACATGAAATGTTTTGAATACCAATCTTTCTCCTTCAGAGTTCTTCGTCCAGTACGCGGCATGGTCGGGCGGTGTATTCGTTGACATGTCCGTGCACGACATCGACCTCACCCTGTGGTACTTTGGCTCCAACGTCATTCCCAAGTCCATCTCCGCCAACGGTGTTGTTGCCATCCTGCCGGGCCTAAAGCAACACAAAGACTACGACAACGCCGTCGGCATCGTCGAGTTCTGGGACGGCCGAATCGCCCACTACTACGCCTCCCGCATGATGACGCACGGCCAGGAAGATGTCACCGAGATCATCGGTACCGAGGGCAAGC
Organism: Paradendryphiella salina; assembly: GCA_900634815.1. Lineage (NCBI taxonomy): Eukaryota > Fungi > Ascomycota > Dothideomycetes > Pleosporales > Pleosporaceae > Paradendryphiella > Paradendryphiella salina. The sequence continues at coordinate 31,180 of LR132334.1, read as the reverse complement.
TCACTGTTAACCTCAACCCCCAGAAGAACCTCGTCAATATCTACTCCAAATCTGGTATTGCCCGTGAGGTGCCTAGTGACTACTGGGGTAGGTTCGAGCCCGGCTTCGTCAAGGAGGCGAATGAGTTTACGGCTGCGTGCTTGGATAACACGCCTGTTCCGCTCGACTTCCAGAATGCCGTCAGGGCTGTTCAGATTGGTGCTTGGTTGCAGGAGGCGCTAGTTACTGGAAAGCAGATTCGCTTTGATCAGAGTGGTAAGCGCGTTGACCGTGCCAACTTGTAGATGGTGAATACAAATTTTTTGTCTCTTTTTTCCTTTTACGTTGTTGGCTTGTCAACGATTTCCTTGTCTTGTGGCTGCATGTACAGCGCCAAGTCCTGTCTGGCTAGTACTGCGAATACCAATGTTTGCCTGGCGAGTTACGCCGGTTCACATGCAATCGAACTTGGAATTTGGAACTTCTCTCTGTCTGTGTGTGTGTGTGTGTGTGTGTGTGCGTGTGTTGAAGATTAGGAGAATTTCGTGTGTGCACTGCCACCAGGCTTGCCGAGTTCAACACTAGCCTCGTGACAGGTTGAAAATTGGCACTGCCAAGGCCTTACAAAGCTTGAATACTGTGCCCGTGCACGCCGAACACCACCTCAGCGATACTTAAATTTGAAGCTGTATAACGCCACACAATAGCCTAATATTAAGGGAAACGTAGTAATGCAGTAATTAGATGCTTGCGATTAACTTGTGCTATCTAAACTTTTGTGGGAGTTTGACGTTGCGGCCACGTGATGTGGTCTTTGGCGGTGGAGGCGATGAAGGAGTTGCAACTCCATCGCGATCTCCATCCTCTATCGCTCGTTTTTGACGCTTGTTCTTAAGAGAAGGCGCTCGTGAGGCTTTACGCTTGCGTTGTTGAGCTTGTTGGATATCTTTTTTCTGGTGTTGAGCTTCAACTTTGCGCGCGCGTTCAGCACGTTATCAGNTCTACCGAGATTCCATCGAGGAGCTCTACCAAAGGGCGTTCAGCCCGTTACACTCCCTCTGCCTTGGGACATATGGTGACTTCTGACACAGTTACGTTAGTTCCAAAAACGTCTGATTGATAAAGATGTCTGACTTCTTATTAGGTATACGCCATGTTCGTTTTGAATATTTGATGCGGCCACGCATCACTCCTTGCCCTTGCATGTCTTGACTTTTCACTATCTCGAGGTAAGAGATTTAGATGATAGCGATTGAGTTGTATGTACACATGCGTCTATGTGAGTGCAAAAGAGAGATGGAGAGATGGAGAGGAGAGCGTGTTACCTTCCTGGAACGACGATGAAGGCTGCATTCGATTGGAAGGGGTTTAGACAATGAGACAGCCTTTGGAGTAGTGTTGCTTTCTAGGAGCGCGTTCTGCAACAAGTAGGCTTAGCTTATCTCGCCTACAAGGCTAAGCCTGTATGCCTTGGTCTAGGTAGCGAAAGTGCATATGTATCGTGAAATTCGGCGCGCAGGCGGTCAAAGCCTGATTCGCCATCAACACCACCCACCGAGGAAAATCCTACTCCACATAGAGTACTATATAGCGACCACATCTCGCGAGATTTATCACAGAGTAACAGTTCGAACGGACAGCCTTTGACGACTGTTTATTTGCTGTGGCTGTCATCCTTTTGAGCCATGTTTCTCGCATTAGCTACAATACTACTGTGTGCGCACTTTCTCCACACTATTGCCCACGCCGCCGCCATACCTCACCCCGCGAGGCGAGAAGTCGACGCAGGGACGACGGACGAATCACATGGCCTGTCAACTGAATCGCTGCTAACGCTAATCGGCATTTTCGTAGCCGTTCTTGGTATCGCGCTTACCGTAATCCTAAAATGGTCTAGCCCGAAAATGTGCTTCAGGGGGTGTGCTTTCCCCGCCACCGTCGCTTTCGCTCCGTCTCCACTCTACCAGTACGGCTCCCTTCGTGCCCTACAAGAGTGTTCATAATGCTTACATCATCGAGCGGACCCGAGTATACCGCTCGTTGGCGGCTCATGACAGTACGAGATGCTGCCACCGTCAATCGTTGATCAGGCAGTGCGGGTGACAGACGGAGCTGAATTACGCCGACCGCAACAAGCACGAACCGACTATTCTCAACAGCACCGCGAATTGATGCGACACGCTCGCACGTTTTGACCACGAGCGAGTTTGCATAATCAGAAGGAACTGGCTTAGAACATAATGCGACGGCTAGAGAGGAGTTGGCATCTCACATGTCTCGCCCAGCGTGGCACAGCAGTCGGGTTTTCGGCAATTACGCGTAAGAGAAAATAGGCTGTCATCTTTCGGAACCATGAAAGATTTGTGCTTTGCGTGGCATGTGTGGGTTTCCTTGGCTTGGTACGACTAGGTTTCTATGCTATGTTTTCACTTTTCTCATGTATACACCGTTCACGTTTGTCATGTCTGCAAGTCCCTGTAAAGATTCCTGTTCCAACTATTATCCGCCACCCCTGCTGTTACGTCTGCTCCTCGACCGATATCTATAAAACAGCACACCACTCACTTCTCTCTAGCTGCCTGAGAATGCTCGGCACAATCTTCGTGCGAATCCCTACTTCAGGTTCACCGCAACGACCACTCTACCAGCCAGCAACGCGCCAGTCGGCCCTTGACCACCAGAAGTACCCAGATACAAGGCGTTGTTGTCCTCTTCTGTCCTATCGGGAGCAGACGACGTAGTGCCTGCAGCAAGGCCACCGCTCGCGATCGATGAGACATTGCTATCGACACCGAGGCCTTGAAGCGTGTACTGGCAATGTTCTCGACCCAGGCTCCATCAGGGAATTAGTAGACCATCGAGATGTTTAAGGCTGCGGCCGAAGCTACGAAAGCCGGAAGGGCGGACGTGAGTCTCATGGCGATAATATTGATGCTTGATGTCGATAGTCGATGGCAAGGAAGTTATGTCTGGGTAAGAGGTAGTGATGATGAGGCCATGGGTTGCTCTGTGCTGTCGCTTTATCGTCGTCCTGCCTCCTTATACTCATCTCACAAGGTCCTGTAGATGGGCATCTTCCCTACACCAACATGGTCCGTCTGAAAATGCTGGGGCTAAGCAAGCACTACGCATCCAAGACTACGGTCTCTGATTTTCTTCCCACTAATCGTCCCTAACGTCTTGTATACTCGACATTGACGTTGCGAAGCAATCGCGTCATTTCCGCTCAATGACATGCTGGCGTAAAGAGTCGGACGTCTACCCAGACAGACTTTGTGTATGCGCTTACCTTGACTATCTAGCGCTGCTGACCTATAAAAGAAACGTTGGGGAGCGTTTCCTTTGCCGAATGGCCATGTGGGAGCGACTGTTGGCAGCCCAGACGGACTTGAGAGGTACAGGGAGACCAATGCTGGGTGATCGACCAATCACACGGGGGTAAGTTTGCCGGTTCACTCGGCGGTATCAGAGTCCTTTCACAGTCACCGTCGCATACATTTCCTATGATTTCTTCGTACTTACTATTCGCGTTAGCACGGTGTTCGGGTACTCCATGTTTAGTAGTCTGTACCAGGAGGTGAATGTTGGCTTGCAATGGGAGAGTTATTTCAAAGAAAGCAGCGATTCAAACTATGCCTTTATTATCTAATCGTATCAATAGTGTGCAGATTTCCAAGTCAGGAAAGGCTTCATCAACTCCAACGAATTCTTCCGCAGTCTACGCTCGCTCTCCTCATCATACGCATGCGGTGCATGGCCGAAATCAAATTCCTTCGGGTTCTCCTATACTGGCGTTGAGATCTGGCATTTCTCAAGATACTTGCCACTTTGGCCCTCCAGCGCCTTGGCCGTAGCCGCCCAAGCCGCCCAAGCCGTGGTAGACGCACCCTGCTCGGGGCTCTTCAGAAGATGGTTGGTGCTGAGTTGCAAATCGAAACTGTCTGCTGTCTTTGACGCTGGGCTGGCTATGATACCGGCGTTGGGGATCAGAATGCTGAGCTGGCCGCTCTTGGCTAGGAAAGCGTCTGCGCACTTGCGTATACTGGCTAGGGAGTTGAGGTTGAGCCCTCAAACATGGAAACTCTCGCTTTCCATTAGGTTTCTGAGGGCGGTCCTTGCTTTGTTGAGATCGCGGATGGTGAGGTAGAGTGTGGCGCTAGTTGTAAAGAGGGCTTTGGCGGTTTTACTACTATTGTCTGAAGAGCAGCCGGTGATAAGGACGATTTTGCCAGGCCATTTTCCTTTTAGCCCTTCGTCCTTGATGGTCTGGCTGGCTGTAGGGTGTTGGTCGCCAGGCCCGTTGGGCTTCTGATGAGCAGCTGCGTAACGAGTGATCATGGTGTTGATGGTTTTGCTGAAGAGGCAGGTAAGTGACGGGATGTTTAGGGTGTGAGGGAAGTCCTGGTGGGCTGTTATCATAGTCGTAGTGCTCAGGAGGTCGTCTCTTTATGCTCTTCCAGATTACGATTATATAGTCGATACTCCGTCTACGTCCCGGCAAGTCCATTCATCTCTTGGGTGCTTTCGTCCGCCAGCAAGGCTAGACGTTTGTCATCCACTTAGACCTATTATGTCCGACTCTGTACCTCATCTCAAGTGTGAAGAATGCATATTCGACTAGTTATCAGGGACGGCCGCTGTTACTTGATGATAGCTGGTCTCTAGACTATGCCTAATTCGGCATGCAAAATCGCCAAGAGGATTGAACATGGGTCCTGCATGCTGATGACTGGTAGCTCTAGCGCCTTGGCGCATGAGCGCTCTCTTTCCGGTTACTCTCCATCTAAAGTCTGTACAATCCCTGGGGCGCCACGCCCAAGCTTTCGTCCCCTGGAGATGTATTAGCGCGCCTTAGCATTCTCCTTCTGGAGAGCGGGCTCGAGGGAGCTCTAGACCATGTGGGCGAAAATGAAGAATGTGGGTCAGAACTGCAGGGCGCGGAAGCTCGCGGTACGCCGCTAAGTCCTTGCCGTTTGGTGCAGCATCGCAACGACACACGCTCGGCCTGCTGATGTGGGTGCTGCCCTAGTGCGATGGAAAAGTAGCGGAATTCTCTCAATGTACTCTCAGACAAACACCTTGTAGTGGTTACCCCTGAGAATCCCTCTTCATGGCTTGGGCCTCTTCTGACATGCTTTCTATCGTGTCTATGCCTGCGTCCATAATACATGGGTTCGTTTCTGTGGTACCCCGCGTCGCCATCATGGCGTGTAAAAAGCCGTTCTCAGCAGCAGGGATGCCATTTTGTTGGATGGACCAAATCACAGTGGAGGCGAATATGGGCGGTAGCGGCTCAGTAGGTGGTGTCTGGGAAGAACCAGATGAAGTGGGTTGAAGAGCGTGCATATGCTGCGGTAACGCGTCGCTAGAGTACGTACCACATCCAGATAACCGCAACCAAGGAACGGCAGAGAAGAACATTCTGATGTCGAAGATTGTCGAATATGGCTTTCGCTAGATGTGAAGAGTGTTCCTGCAGCAGCGATATTGCCGTTGAATGCAAAAGACACACAGAATATATAAGAGCTCGCTTTTCGTTCCTTTTCTTTTCCTCTTATAAATTTTGATGAAAACTACAGTGTCGATTCCCATAGCAGGACCAAGACCAGTAACTTTCTTACTCATCACCGAGACCAACACCAAGTTTCTCAGCATTCTTCCTTTGGAATTTTTCTCCGCTTCATTCACTTCTCCCTTGTCTCTTTTACTATCCACCCCCCCTTTGCCTCCTTTCGCTTACTTATTTTCCCCCGCTTTCCTACTGTCCCCCAACGTAGCAGCCCCATGCAATTCCTCGACATCAGCATGTCCCCCAAACTTCCTCACCTCCTCCTCACCCTTCCCCTTAGTCTCTCCCACAGCATCCTGTCTGCGCTGCGCGCGCGCACTGCGCTCCTCGGTCGCTGTGCTGGCAGCCGCCATGTCGACTTCGTCTTTGTCTAGTTTGCTGAATTTGCGATCGAGGTGCGAGCGCTCCTGGGAGGGGGAGGAGGTGGTAGTAGTAGTGGAGTCACGGTGCGGTTCATCAACGGCATATTGTTCTGCGTCGCCGCCCCCGCCGGCGGACATGCCCGGTAGTGCTATTCGGACAACGAAATCCTCCATCAGTCTCTCCTTACCCATCTAACCCCCATCATATGGTTGGGTTGGGGGGATACATACCGTCGCCTGACTCTACATCCGGCATGGTAGCAACATGCTTGGTGTGTTGAAGCGTATTCTACATGTCACGTGTGAGCTCATGTTTCCTTGATACATGTAGCGTTTAGATTATACGAGTCGTGTGGGTCTCCTCCAGAGCTTTTGTGGGTCGTTCGCTCTCTCTCTCTCTCTTTGAGGGAAAGAAAGGAAAAGGAAACGAGATGGGCATGTATACATACGGATACATCGCCAGTCGCACCGTGAAGGATTTCCTTTCCTGCAATCGGTCCGTTGTCGCTTGATCCGTCTCCGTTGCGAGGCATGGTGTGCAATAGTGATAATGACAATAACAATACTTTTCTGAGGTATGCAACATATTGTTGCAAGTGCGGCAATATAGCCTTTTGTTTTGCTTTCATGATCATCGCCGCACCACTATGGCTGAAAGTTGGCAATCATGGCAGCTTTCCCATTCGTGGTCATGCTACGTCATAGTCTGTTGCCGCAAGCGTGGGCTCCACTAAACGGCCACTAAATACCGACGGAGCACGTCTGGTGGTTTTTTCTTTCGAGCTGTACAACCCAGGTTTCGGGTATGCAACGCCGCTTTCTTTAGCCCAGACCCCCAATAATCGTCGGTAAGGAACGAAGGGCCATGCAAGAGAGAAGGAAGTGGAAAAGAAATGGAAATGTACTACTACTTTTTTTTTTCAGCGCGGGCGAACTTGTAATTGTAGAATTTTGTATGGTATTAAGTGTACTCCAATTTCAGCTAGGGGTATATAGAATACAGGAATATTAATCATCGCATAATCGTTAACACTGCCTTTCCGCCGTGACATGAGGAAAGGAAGAAACAAAAAATTTAGTAGACCACCATGTGATCCCAAAGAGGCGCCTGGCGCACACTTGTGTTATCCCACTCTACCTTGCCCTTCTCATTCATGATTGCGCCTTCGTCCGTGACTTCAACACCGTAGCTACCAAGGCTCTCTCGCAGCTCGGCAACTTCGTGCCTGCTAACACCGGCATTGTCTCGCGCTAGCCAGATGACTTCTTTGCGCTCAGCTAGAGCTGGGTGCAAGTAGGCTTCCAGGACGTCTTGCTCGGTGTATGGAGGGACAGGATGGCGGAATCGAGTGATGAGAGAAGCAGAGATCTCGCTCTCGGACAAGGTATGGGGAGAGAATATCTTCTTGAACAACGATCGCTGTGGTGGGGCGTTGGCAGGAGGCGCCATACCAGCGGCTTCGGAGCCATTGATGGCCCGCTGCTCATCGTTGTAGCGAGAGACGAGAGCTCGATCAGATCGACCGCTGCTGTTTCGCGGGGGTTGGTTGTAGCCGGGGTGCATGGCGTTGCTGATTGATGAATGTGCACCTTCAACATCGTTCTCTTGCTTGGGATGGTGCGAGTCGTAGAGCAGGTTCAATTGCTTGACCTTGCGCTTCATGAAGATGTGGAAGATGACAGTTGCAGCGATTAAGACCACCTGGAGAACTGTTGGCCCAACAGAAACAATGCTGTTACCAACGTTGAGACCAAAGAGTCCCAACAAGCAGACTTCTCCGAGGTAGACGCCGACCATGAGCTGATCGAGAGCGCGCGCGTAGAACCCGCCCTTGGTGTCGATATGGGTGTCGTGGACGTACATCATGTTGTAACGGTACGCAAGATAGATTAGGCCAATACCGACTGTCGCAAAGCCCAAAACTAGTGGGGCGATCACAGCGTAAGAGATAGCAATGACTCCCAAGTTAGTCCACTTGGGGTATTCTGATCCCCAGGATGGCTCTGTGAATGCCACCCAGCGCATGTACTTCTTCCTCGGGGTTTTGGCAAACTTGCTCAAGATGAACACACCCACCAAACCCATTAGGTTGAAGAGGTACCTTGAAGCATTGGCCAGACCGTAGAGGATAAAGTATGAAATGTAAAAGTTGGATGCCTTGGGGAGGTTGTTGGAGAGCAGGCTCACGGCGCTTGTTGGGTCGTCGACGATTTGGCTTGCCACTGCTGCGGCGCCGGAGGTAAAGGTCGTAATAAGGAAGACTTGGATTACCTGGAAGGCAAAGTACCACGTCTGCGTTTGTTGTTCAACTTCGGAGAGAGTGACGGCACCGGCCAATTTTGCAACGACTGCAATATGTTAGACGAGAATTCGCATGATCTGTACTAGGGCAACTTACGTCTACAGATGATAGGAACCATAGCCATCAGGATAGCAAGGGCAACGACGGGCAAAAGACCAGTTACCACACCGAGGATAACCTGTGGAATGTCGTTGATAAAGGACAAAAAAGGAACGTTGTCAGTCAGGTAGTTGATGTTACTAATGGCACCAACCACAGCTACAGGGATAGCCCAGAAGAGAATGAGGAGCGAGATGAAGATGGTGGCAATGATGTGTCGAAGGTACCGGTTCTTGGAGCCCATTTTGAGGTTCTTCCAGATGACTTCTTCAGGCATGACACCCATCTGCCTAGCGGCGAACTTTTTGGGCCTCTTGTGGTCGTTCGCGTTAAAGGCAGCCTCTGCGGCGGCGATGGTGTCGAACTCGATAAAGACGGCACTGACGAGCTTTTCCTTTCCGGCAAGATGAGAGCGTTGTGCCGTCTGGATCTTGGGCAGCAACTCCTTGATCTGGTTGCGGTAGTAGCCAATGGAGTCGACCTTGTGTCCGATCAAGAACTTTGTCTTGTGCGTTGGTCGCAATGCCTTGTCAAAAGCATCTTTTTCGTTGTTCTTCTTCTGCTGTTGCTTCGTGACTGCTGCCTGAAACTTGGTCTCGCTGGCCTCGAGCTTGGGCACCGTCTTCTCAAGTTCTGCAACGTCATCCTCCAGATCGCTTACGTTGGGTGCGAGCCAGATTTGAGCAACCCTGGGGAACATGGCGTGAAGCTTTGCCAAAGACAAAGACTCCTCGGGAACATCGGTGAAGAGGACGGTTCGCTGCGAGATTCGGCTTGCGTTCCATGTGGTCAGGCAGTAGGCCTTGCGGACTTTGACGAGGTACGTCATCTCCCTGCCGATCAAGAAGAGAACCCAGCCAAAGAAGACCCATGCAACCAAAGCGTGAGCAAAGTATCGCACTTCGCTCTGGACGTTGGAGAAACTGAGAACGTCCAGACCAGACTCAACGCCTCCACCTGTGATATTGACGGGGAAGAGCACAGGCCAGGTGATGATGGCACCAACAAAAGCCATCAAGGTGAGCATCTTGAGGAAGCGCATATAGAGGTAGGCATCAAGGGAGTGGTGGTTGAGAACGTATTCGTCGCTCATGGCCATGAAATTCTTTATCCATGCCAGTAACCCGGGGCTAGCTGGCGGTGTTTTCTCACTATCGCCATTGTCAGCAACCTCGACGTACAGATGAGGCAAGAGAAACGTACTCCTCCTGAAGTTTGTCATGAAATGTTCGCGGGGCATAGAGGCGCTTTTGGGTGCGACGCAGGATCAAGAACAAGCCCACGAGAACCGCAGCAACGACCAAACTGGGTACTAGAGTAGAGACCAGGGCGGAGAGTGACGAGGAGCCGCCGCCGCGATTGCTGCCTGCTCCTGAAGACATGGCGGCGTGGAGATTGTAGGGGAGAATTGGGTTGCAGGAACGCTGATTGTAGTGTTTTGCAACATCGTGGTTCAGCTCTCTCCTATGTAGTAGTTGCACCTGCGACCGCATTCACCGACGACGCTTGCATCATAGCAAGCCAAACTCTGGAACGCGTTCATCGATCGCCCAATGTCATAGTGCATGCATGGCGCCGGCACAGCAGTTCCGACTAGTGGCCCGGCGGTGGTCCAAGCCTCCACTACGTTCTGAACCAGAAGAAAGTGCAGCGAAGGCGGAGTCTGGCGCGAAGCACGATGAGAGGTGGGCTGCGACCCGCCTAGGCTCGTCGGTTACGTCGTCCCAAGACGGTAGCGTGGCACTTGGTCGGGCTTTTGGGCACGCACTCAAAACCATGATGCGGGGACCCTGTTGCCGGTGTCGTCATTTGCACGTCCCAAAACGCGACCAAATTTCGTCAAAACAGGGCAGTGGAGTCGAACAAACGCTGCCGGGCAACAACCTGGCCTTGCTTTTGCTGGCTGCCGGGTGCCGGGTGCCGTGTGCCGTGTGTACCGATCGACTTTCTCCGAGGCGCACCAGTAGGCAAGGCAAGGCAAGGCGATTGAGTGTGCTTGGCACGCTTTCGAATGCCAAAGATACGGAAGATGACATGTGAAGAGGTCACGCACAGAGAATGTCAGCTCACAAGGTGGTGGCGCAGTCTCTAAGCCACACCAAGTCGATCTCCCACATCGTCAATGCGTGCTGCGCCACGCCTTGGATTCTTGGATCCACCGGTTGGGTGGGTCTCCGGCCACGCTTGAGAGGCCGAGCGCGTGAGCCACCGGGGTAGCGGCCTTATTCCTGGACGACATCCAACACCACCGCAGTAATGCTGGCATGCATCGCATTGCAATTCGAGGAGCCACACTGTGTCATGAATGTCCAGTCGCCGTCTTGATATCTGGAACATGAGAAACACGGAGAACTGGCAAGTCAATGTCACAGTCATATGTGTGTCCGGAATGATGTCATGATACAGTCAATAAATACTACAATACACCGCCGCCGCGCCAACTCATGTCGCAGACCAACCGAAGTCTAGCTCATGAGCAATCTAGTCACAGCGCCAACGTTGAGCGTCCTCAAATCACTGTAATGTTGGCCCGTACCCAAGAAGACGACCGGAATACCCGTCGCATGCACCATGGACACCAGCGTCCCTACCATGTCTCCCACAGTATCGCATTTGGAAATGACAAACCCATCGAGATTCCTGCCTACACCAAAGGATGCGTTGAAGTTACGCGCCTGGGCCACGGAATCCGTGCCGACCAGCGCTTCGCCTACCATGAGAATCTTGTCGGGCTTGGCCAGTTTGCCGAATTTCTCCAGCGAAGACATGAGACGCTGATCATTGTGACGGCGACCGGCCGTGTCGATGAGCACCACGTTGAAGTTGTTCTTTGAAGCAAAAGTTACAGCGTCGGCGGCAATGTTCGCGGCGTCTTTGCCGTAGCCCTTTTCGAACAGGTCGACTTGGCCGCCTTCTCTTTGAGATAGCTCCTTCAGTCGATCGACGTGTACTCGTAGTTGCTCGACGGCGCCAGAACGGAAAGTATCGGCCGCTGCAATGAGAACACGGTGGTGATTTTGCAGCAGGAAGAAGGCAATCTTGGAGAGGTTGGTTGACTTTCCCACGCCGTTCACGCCAACAATGGAGAGGACGTAGGGGCGATCAGTTGTAGAGTTTGTATGTTGGATTTCTCGAAGCAGGTCGAGGGAAGAGGTCGGGGTGAGTATCTTGGTGAGCGCCTTTTCCATGGAGGACTTGAGTGTTTTCTCAATCGCTGAGGACACGCGGTTAGTATTAGGGGTTGGACAAGGGAAAGACAAGATGGACTGACTAGTAAAGCTGGGTGTCTTCATGCCCACCAAATCACGCTCTACGCTGTCGCACAGCCGTACTGCAGCTTCGAGTGCGACATTCTTCCGCAGCAAATGCTGCTCCATGCCCTTGAGGGGTTTCGCCAGGTCTTCCTTGGTCAACGTCTTGCCGCCCACAACGTTCCTAAATAGTCCGCCAATGGCACCCAAACTCGAGCCGACAAGCCCACCGGATGCAGCGGGCGATTCTTGATCCGTGTTCGCATTCTGAGCCGCAATGATGGCGTCCATCTCGTCGTCCAGGTCCTTGAGCACAAACTCGCCCTTGTTTGTCTTGCGTCCCCAGGTCTCCTGCTTGATCTCTTCCATGGCTTCGCCGCCTGATGCATCGCCTTGTCTGTCTGACTGTGAGTAGTCGAGGGCAGAGTCATCCTGTTCTTCAGCACCAAATTCGCCCCACACCCTGCCCTTCTTCGCGGAACCCTTGGCCTTCTTTTTGGCTGATGCCTCGTCGCCCGAGGATGCTGGCGCCGAGCTGAATGCTGAGGCCTTCTTTTTGTCTCTCCGCGACATCTTTCCCCCAAGCGGCCTCGCCTTTCCTGTGAGCAATTGACTCTGCGCTGGTGTGGTGGGTCTCGATGTATCGGGCGTGGGCACTGGTGTTGAGTCGGCGCTTGTATCGTACATGGGTCGCTGGACTTGCTGGAGGGCTGCTGGTTTCGGAGCGGTCTCGTCGGCGCTATCATTGTCTGTACTCGACTCGGGAGTAGTGAGCTTGATGCTGGGGGCGCCAGAGTCGCTCGCGCCTTCCAACTCGTGCATCTGGCGATCAAAGTAGAAGCCAAATTTGTCGCAGTTGACTACGCTGCTGTTTTGCGCCTTCAGCTTGTGGCCGTAGAGGCCGACGAAGAGCGCGCGCACATTGTCGAGGAGTTTGTCTATCCATGTGAGATGCACGAGACTCTGGTATACTGCCTAGGGGGAAGTTAGTGGTCGCCGTCGCCCCCTTTGGACGAGGGTGTGGGCCGCTGTAGAACATACCACGAATATAAGCCCCGCATCCTTTGCTGCTGTCCACTTCAGCGTGTAGCCCTCTTTCTTGTATGTGGGGTTGGAGCCGGCGTCTTCGGAGCGCGGCGGTATGCGCTCCTCGATGAATACGTCTCGTATTAAGCTGTTGATGACATTGGCGCCGACCGGGACGTAGGTGCGCGACCACAGCACAACGCCCGATGTGGTGACTATCTCAAAGGTATCCAACATGGTGACAAGTGAAGATTCGCAGTGGGCGGCGGGCGGGGAGGTGCGGGCACCCGTTCAGATGGGCGGGCTTATGACGAACGGCCGTGCGCGCCTCTTGCCAGATGGTCGGAATTCACCATCACCCACGGGAAGCTCAGGGCAGAAACTCACCCACCCCCCGCCAGGCAGTCGTCGCCCCGTATTGTCTTCCGTGTCCCTCCATCTTCACGCGCCAGCATGCAGCGCCCCAACTACACCAACCCTCCGCCTGCGCATTCACCACCCCGTACGTGCACCCACGAGACACGCAAGGCGGGCTTCTTCGCGCTGGCATCTAGCGACTGACTGCCACAGTACACCACCCAATCCCCCAGCACGTCTCGACCGTTCCCCAACTGCGGTCGCCTCCTCCCCCACAGCCCCCGTCGCAACCACAGAGCGGATATGGATACGGACAACAGGGCGGCGGCATGCCTCCCCAGCAGGGTGGATACAACATGCATCCGTCATTCGGCGGCTTCATCAATGATCCCACGGCACAATTAGGCTTCCAAATGGGAAAGAGTGCAGTCGACGCGGGACAGCACTATGTGGAGCAGAATGTAAGCAACACCTCGTCTCCGTCCGAACGCGCCGCGAGCAACGAGGGCTCACCCTTCCGCAGTTTGGGCGCATCGTGTCCGTCTCCGCCCTAAAACACTACTTCAACGTCACCAACTCGTACGTCCTGACCAAACTACGCATTATTCTCATCCCATGGTGGCATCGCCCATGGTCTCGCCAACAACGCAATGGCCCAGATGCGGCCGCCTCGGCTGCCTTACTGTATCAACCACCCCGCGAAGATGTCAACTCACCAGACATGTACATTCCGACAATGGCTCTGGTCACGTATATCTTACTCTCCACCCTGTTGGCGGGATTGAGGGGCGCCTTCCATCCTGAGCTGCTGGGCTATACCGCTACTCTTGCAATTTCCGTCACCCTGCTCGAGATCCTCATCATCCGGACAGGCACCTTCCTGCTCGCCATTAGCAGCTCTTCACAGCTTCTCGACCTCGTCGCATACAGCGGGTACAAGTTCGTTCACGTCATTGTTTCTCTGCTTCTATCACACTTCACCTCCTGGGTTGGATTTGGTGGCGCATGGGTGAGCTGGGTCATCTTCCTCTATTGCTTCAATGCCAATGCCTTCTTTTTGCTGAGGAGCTTGAGATATGTCCTCCTTCCCGACCAGAGTGGGCAGGCCAATTTCAGCAGCGCTGGGGTCGATTTGACAGTGAACAAGAGCCAGAGAAACAGAAGGACGCAATTTTTGTTCGTATACAGCTATGTAGTTCAATTTGGCTTCATGGTGTGGTTGAGCAAGGTATGATCGCTGGGCGAAAGCAGACAAGCAGTGAAGAAGAAAAGAGCAGACATTTGGATGGAGCAGAAGGCGAATACGGGTAATAAACTTGGAAGGGAGAATTCCGAGCTTGAAAAAAAAAATGGCACTTAGAACTCCAAGGTCGTCGCTTTCTTGTTACAGAACATCTTCAGTGCCATCTTGTGCAGAAATTCTGCCGTCCAGAAACCGAAAGGTCTTAATAGGAGCAATCGAAATGACGCTCTTATGTGTCTACACCTTCGATGCTACGACTTCTGAACTGACAGACACGAATTAGAAAAAAGAATCAGAGGGGAAAAAAAGGGGGGGATTGTAATGTGCAAACCTATTGCTTCTTTCTACGCTTCTTCCAAAGTTTTTTTTTTCATCCCTTCTACTTCGCCTTCTTTTCTTTACAAGAATTTACCGATCAGATTCCACACGTGGCCATTTGGATTCTGGAAACGCGAACAGAGTAAAAAAAGAAAAGAAAAAGAGACCCTCCTAAAGGATCCTCTCGAAGAAATTCAAGGGTAGAGTACACGAGATGAGTCCCTCTACCGGTCTCATATTGCTATTTACTTCTAGACCACGAGGAAGAAAGAAGCCACCACCGATGCAATCACCACCCCATTCCACCCCATGATCCCACTACCACCACCAGCCGCGCGCCTCGTAGCCGCGCCCTCAAACTCCGGGAGGCTATTGTTCCCACTTCCCGTCCCGGGTGTACTCGAATTTCCACCACCAGCCGCGCGGCATCCAGCAATGACCTCGGGGAACAGTTGCGTGGTATTCGCGTCCACAACCAGATAGTGGCAAATCTCCGCCTCGCCCTGCAGCACCGCCTCGACGTAGTCGTCGGTGCAAGAACTAAGATCCCACGTATAACAAAACGTAGGCGCATCCGTGGTAAAGGCATCAAACTGGACGTCTGGGTCCGCACGTCCCCGACTCATGTACGTGTCCGTGTCCAGCGTGCCGGCCGTCGACTCGGTGCCGGTAGCAATGTCGAGATTGAACAATGCACGCGTGAAGATCTGGAAGGCGGTTTCGGGCTGGTAAGCAGGGATCGCGTGGCCAGCTTGGTAGGTGCGGATGTAGCTCAGATTACCGTATTGGCGCACGAGACCGCCAATGTACGAGGCGTTTGTTTGGATATCTGCATACTGGGCGTTTGCGTAGCCGGCGGAACCAGTCCAATTAATTGCTTTGGCTACGGCGTCGCCTCCGCCCCACTAAATGATGAATTGCGTTAGTGAGACTCTCGTGGGATTGGAAGAGGAAGACAAGGGGGTTGGGTTGGGTTGTTGAAGATGGAGATGACACTTACGGGGCAGGCAAAGTCGAGATCGCCGTAGACGAGGGATACTTTGATGCCGTTGTCGAGCAGGAAACCGAGGTCTTCGAGCCAGCCTTCACGTGGGTAGTCGCCAATGCCACGGTACGCGGCTGAGGCTTGGGGTGAGTTACCCGTCCAATTGAGTGGCACACCAAGCTCGGCTTGCACCCACTCCCGATTCAGATAGCCCTCGTGGAATGGCGGTGGGAAGGGCGGCGGCGAAGGAGTAGAAATGTCGTAGTAGTCGCGACCAGCATAGCGATTGTACGGCGTAACGATTTCCGCTCGGCAGAACACTTCAGCTTCTTCGCACATCTCGTTGACAACAGCGTCGATGCCCAAGTTCTCAGGGTCAGATTCAGCGGCGGCATCGCGACACTTCTGAATCCTTTCCAGACACTCAGGCACGGCGTCGACCATGCCATTGTAAGTCGTCTCGTTGACTGCTTCTATGCCGTATCCGTTTCCTTGGTAGGCTTGCTGAGGGTAGTACGGGTACTGGACATAGCGATCGATGCAGCCAGACACAATCAGTAGGGTGTCCAAGTGCATGACATAGCCTTCTTCTAGAGTTCCGTTCTCGATACGCTGGTTTTGCTCTTCCCAGAAAGACATCATGGCCGGTCCGTAGCGTCCGCCATATGACTGTGCAGCAAGACTAATACGAGTATCGTTGGGGACAATATGAGGGAACTCTTGGAACCAAGCTTGCGCAAATTCCCATGCTGCTACCGCTCCGTTGACACTGCCAAAGGCTGTGTTGTTCGCCTCACGGCTGGGATATGTCCCTGTGAGGAGAGTCGTGTTTTGTTCAGGAACAGGTGTGGTCTCGTTCAGAAGCGTGACTTCTCCCGTGACAAGGTTCCTGGTAATGTTTTGAAGAGTGTCATATGAACTGATTGAAACGTAAGCTGACTGGCAAGTGATGCGGCTGGAGAATTCAATCCTTACAAGCCGACTTGTACTGGTTGATCAAGGTACAGCATGTTTGATGCCCTGTTCCAGCTCCATTCCGATGGTCGTGTGGAATTCGAGTCTGGGTTCGCAAAGCATGGCCCGTTCTCCTCAAGCAACGCATACATCGATGACGACCCTGGTCCACCGTTCAACCATATCGTGAGTGGCGCATTGCTTGGATCATCGCGGGCCTCGAAGAACCAGAAGAACTAGATCATGTCTCAGGATATCATGGCTTATGGATCAAGCATTTATCATACAGTGTTGATGGGGTAGTCTTGTCCTTGTCCCAAGTCCGCGGTTCCCGGAGGTAGGTAAACGTGACCCGAGTAAGATTTGACATCTGGTGTAGTTTCACAAAGCGAATTCTAGATATTCTCATTAGATCGACCTATTTGGAATAGAAGCTATCTCCTAGTGACTACGGACCTCTTTATAGGTGATGGTTACGCCGTCTCCGAAACGTGACTCTAGCACTTTACGACCAGCTGGCTCTTCCGGAAACTGAGCGAAAGTAGGTGCAGCCGACGCCAACAGCGCAATGGCTGCCGAACGAGTGGAGGAAAACATTTCGAAAACGACTGTCCTTGACGCAAGTACCGAACACAACGGCATAAGTATTTATGTACGCGCTGCAAGGGGCACTTTCAACGCCGATGCCTTCCAAGCTTGTATTGAACCTTTCCAGCCTCATTATTATCGATATAGCCGGGCGATGCTCTCCTATGCTTGCTTGGCAGCATCTCGGAGTACCTAGAAAGTGGGCGTACTCAAGTTCGGTTGGCTACATCGGGAAGGTCGAAGAAGCGATTGCCAAGTACCAAGTGCTGATGGGAGCGGGGTGTTGTTGGGCGCGGTAGTGCGATCCGAGCCTCGTCATCGTACACAAGCGACGCGATCCTGCGATAACCGGGTTCCGTCAAGCTCGCTTTGGAGCGCAATGCGGGTCGCAGTCTATTGCAGAAAAGTCTTGAATCGTTCCCGAAGTCGAAAATCGAAAGACTGCAGCTGTTCGCGACGAGGGGTCGATCGGCATCTAAAGACGGCGGTTCGCGTCAGTCTAGAATAGACGAATGTCTTCTAACGGGCGCCAGACAGTGTTTTGTAAGCTTTCCCAAACATCTACTTCGCCGCTTGCTCATCCATGTGTCGTATATGAGATTGGAGCACGGCCGAGTCTATATCCGAATATATCGCGCGCAGTTTCGACCTGAGGTGAAAGGCCCCAAAGCATTTCCTATGAGGAATAAGGCCATGATTTTTGAAAGTATCGACTGTCACATTGGCTGGGTTGCAGTTTGTACGCTTCATATGCGCTGCCATCTCTCTATAGTCGTGTGATTCGAAGGTAAGAATCTCAGCAGAGTTCGCGTGATCATATAACTGTTGGATGCTCAACGAAGTTTCGGAGGCAGTGCGTCGTACCGGATAGAGTTTGCTGTCTATAAGGAAGGAGATGAATGAGCCCAAGACCATGGCACGACATTTTGACTCCCATTGCTCGTCGACTTGACACACATAAACGTGAATGATGTCGTCCAAGATATCATACACAACATCAAGCATAGCCGTCAGGGTCGCTTCCCGGAGCTGCATTATACGTTCTGAAGGAAAAAAAAGGTTAATACACTTGAGAAGGGCTTGAAGGAAGATAGTGACGACCTACCGAGAAGCGCTGGTGGCATATGAAGCGGGAATACTTGTCCGCTATCCATCATGGCATTTCCACGCTGGTCTAAGCCAGTTCTTTTCACCACGAACTTGGCAAGACTCTGGAAGCTGTCCTTGTACCCAAAGGTCCAAGCTACGAAGAACCAAGCCGGATGGCATCTTTCTCCCGAAGTCGTATCAGGGTAATGACAGTGAGCCCAACCGTAGAGGTCCAAGAATGGGCGGACTAGCTTAACGATGTCGTACCTGTCGCACACGACCGAAAGTTGGAGAAGGGCATCGATACCAAGTCCGTTCTTTTTTGGCAGTTCATGGAAGCGAAGATGAGCTATTCGAAGGGCTATATGCATAGCATCTACCTCGTCATCTGGAAGTGGTATCGCGGCGGTTCCATTTTCATTCCAGTGCTGCTCGAAGATTGCTTTCCAGACTGGGCTAGCCAGGATCATGGCGGTCCTGGAAACTTGCACTGGTTGGTGACCGGAAGATTCGGTACCCAACACCAAAATCGAGTCACCACTGTCATCGAAGATGATAGTTGGCTGCAACTCGGAAGCATCGATCTGCCTGGTTTCCGAAGGCGCGCCCTCATCATCTGACGCCTCGTCGGCGCTGCCAAGTGGTGGTGGTGTGCTCTCAGGGGCAGGTCGACCCCGAAGAAGGGAAAAGCTGGAACGCCACAGCATCCAGCCAGCCTCGTTTCTATGGAGCAGGATGGCAGAAGTCTTGAAGTATTCCGCGATGCCCACCGTGACGTATCCACTTGTATGGCTCGGGATGCAGTGTGATTGTTGTACGTCGATGCACACATGTTTTCATATGGCACGACGCGCAGGGACTCGTGGTCCGTGCCTTGGTGCCCGTGTTTGTTTTCGCCGCGCGTAAGAAAGAACAGACCAATATACATCATCAGCACACCCCATCAACCTCACCATCAAGGCCGAAGGCTCTGCGCAACGCCACTTCGACCGAGGCGGTGAAGAGATCGAGGGCGGGCATGCATGGGGTGCTCTAATGCGACGTACAGCCTCGCCGAGCCTTAGCCGGGCTTACATGTTGCCGCCACAAGGCTCAACTCTGCACGCAGCGGACCGTAGCATAGACGACGCGGAGCGTACAGTATGTGTACTCTAAACCGCCCCCACAATACTTCCGGAATGAGACTACGACCTTGGGACATCATGCCTGTTGAGCCTCACGCCTCGGAGCGCGCGACATCAGCCCTGTTGCTGTTGGGCACAGTGGCAATCACACTCTGCGCTACATATGAGCCCAGCAGAATAGTGTGCAGCGAATCATATCATCATCTTGCTAACGTTGCCTGACAGCGAGAGCTGGGCCAGTCTGGATGCGGCGTTTTCCGCGACACAAAACACTGCTTTCACAAGAACTCTAACGGATAACTCCTATTTCAGCTCGTTTGCAGCACACGTCAAGTTATGCGACCCGCCTCTTCAAGCTTCATGCAACGAGCAAAAGGTTTTGGTGGTGTGTGAAGTGCTTATCGTCGACAGATCTCCAATGGTCCTTGCAATACCCGAACGCTCAGGTGACCAAACCTCCGCACGGTGTTGATCAATGGCGGGCCTTAGCCGTTGCATTGGTTCACCCACAGAGCGGAGATGATAACGGTCTAAGCCACCTATTCTCTTCAAAACTAGAGAAGCGACATAAATGCTAAGCACAATTTCCGAGCAGTGTACGCTCATTATTAGGGCAACGGTATCACTACGCATGCGTTGTATGCTGTATCATTCTGCTTTCGTCCTGGCGGGTTCAACGCGTTGGCAGAAGTCAATTGTGGCACCAACAGCCTTGCTTGAATTACGCCTCCCCTTCACTGCTTTGCATAGCATTAGGGGTCAAACAAGATCTAGTCAACGAACCTTGGACCGGGCACCGCGATGCGATGACGCGGGTAGAGTCTGAGAGAGCCTCGTAATCTCAGCTGTAGAATCTAATATAGGCGAGACCAAACATTACCTGACACCCATATCTGAACGACCAACGTTTTGTGGATGTGGCATTCTACACCTTGTATCAAAATTGGCCTTACTGGAGTGGATGTTACGCACTCAGGTGGTACAGACAGTCGGCAAATACATGTCGTTTTTCGACATTGACAATCGGCACGTTAACCTCACAAAGATGTTCTTTATCGAATCTTACCGATCGTTGGATTATATTGCATGCACGCAATGGCACAACGTTGACAGGAATGAAAGACAGTCATAGTCAAGTGTTTCGAAAAGCGATGCAGACCTCGTTGCATCGTGTGAGGCGGATGAACCGGAACGAGTCAGTGGCTTGGGCTTCATCTGCAAGGACTATGAGGACGTGCACGATGATCTTCAACAACGTTTGAGACGTGGGAAGCGAAACTTTATCACCGCATCATCAAATCACGGCGAGTTTCAGACCTCGGAGATACGGCAGTCGTGGTAAGTTCTTCTGAACGCCACTATCCTACAGTCACCGCCGACGAATGACACTGTCAGCACCCGAATTGTGCGTAAGATCCAGTCCAGTTTCGTAAATCTGCGAGCCAACCGGCACCTTAGTTTCCGCTTTGGCCCATTTCTCTTTCAATGTCTGCACCCCAGAGCGATCCTAGCGTTACGCAGGGCGCATCACAATACCTGATACGAGGACATGAGGATTTCGTCACGAGTGGGTGGTACCCAATTGGCCCAGGTACATGGTTTGGCCATAACGCCCGTTAGCCAAGCGAGCTGATCAGTCAGGGCCTCACACCGCCCAGTAGTCATCGAGCCGAATTGTCGGACACGTTCTACGCCACAAGAAACTTCCATCGATGTGATCATAGCTTGCCATGTCGTAAAGCGTTCGCTTCATTACATTGGCTGCTACTCATGACCCCGGAGATGGCGAACCCGCTTTCGTCCACCATCCTTCTTCATCGCGTGCAAATGCAACTCAAAGGCACCCAAAGAAAGCTTCCTCCTTTACCTCTTTTATCATGTATTGCAACCGTCAAAAATGCACGATTCGACGTCATAAACACCCCTACCGGAAATAGTACGTCACACAAGCCGCGATGCAAGGACGTTGAGCTAAACGCAAAGCAGGTGAACGTGCGAGCCCAGACTATCAGGTACCCGGCACCAGCCAATGTCTTCAAATTCCGACTCGCTGTTCAAAGCCCCACCGATCGTCGAATGCGTCTCTGGATCACGCTGTCTCGGCATCGGCAAGAAAGTGCAGGTTCCACATCGGGTCTGCCCAGACTGTCTTCAACGGCACGATCCACAGCAGCTACGCCTGTGGGCAAACACAAATCCTGTTGCTACTCTATTGATCAACGAAGAAACTGCGCGAAAACACGTCTTGAAAAGGAACATTGAAGCGCGCGGTCGCTATTTGTGCGCTTTTGAAGATCCTGATTATCAGCATTGCAGGTGGCGACTACTTGATCTAAACCTTCGCGGTACCCGACTCGACTGTCCGTCAGTCCGCAGAAAAGGTACTGCCTGTTCCAGGTGCTGGAGGAGACATCTACGGAAAATCAAGATCCTGCAACATTTCACGCCGACTGGGCTCTGCCATGAGGAAGCAGACAAGGTCGTGACTAGGTCGGCAGGTTCGGAGGACAGTGAGGGGTCAGACGACGATGTGGAAGGCTACAACGTTCTCCTAAGTTGAATTCGGAAATCATTTGGAAGGCTTGATTTGTAAGTAAGCTTATCCGTGATATCATCACTGCTAACATTATAAGCTTCATCACTGTACGACTGCTTGTCATGCTAGCACCGCCCCCCAAGCCTCATTGCGCTTTTGGCACTGCTTGTGACTCTTGTCCAGGAGGGAAAGAACTTGGAGCAGACATCTGTTCATGGTGCAAAAACATGAGCTTTGATACGCTGTATAAGCGGTCAGAAGAACAACCGGACACGCAGTCTTGCAAGCATCTTATCGACACATACATGCGCCAACTCGAGCGGGACAACGCAGAGCGCATCAGGAAAGGTTGGTCATTCTTATGCGCTTGCAAAGATCCAGATTACCGCTCTCAAGCTTGGCGTCGCGGATTCAACCCAAAGGACTCGCGCATATGTGGCACGGTGCGCTTTCGTGGGCAGCTTTGCGCCCGATGCTTTCGCGAAGCAAAAGAACAAGCCTGTCCATGGCTTGAACAGTTCGACGGCGACCGCCTTGGATTCCCATGTGCATTCGAAGACCCAAAACTGAGAAGACCAATCGACGCCAACTGGAAGGTTGGACCGCTTGACGAACATGGGCGGCCAGATCCTAGTTGGGAAAAGGACCCGAGAAGAGATGGAAGGTGCGAAAGAACAAGGTTCAGGAAACAGCTTTGTCAAAAGTGTTTCAACCGCATGTGCGAGATTCGAAGCTTCGGGCGATACTTTGACACTGAGTGGGGCATTCTTCGTGGGAGCTACGGAGTATGATCGAGACGCTCTCAGTGGTGCTATGTCACTAGTCTACCGTGCTCATACCTTCGAAGGCTGCGACGAACTCCTGGTCCCCAAATACCTAGTGCAGATATGGCTTCCATCCCTCGAGTCCGAAAGAAACGCCAGTACGCTAAAGCTCCAGGGAGCGAAGACTCTTACCCATCATTTGATACATGGGCCAGTGCAAAGCGAAAACAAACGCGCCATTCCCTTGCTAGCTTTCGGAACGCGCTGGCAGTCTGCACAGCTAACGGAGCCATAACTTCTCCCTGGAGGGACTGGCGCAGAACGAAGCAAGACCTTCACGCTTATCGCCCTCTTGATTTACGAACCGTCCACATGAACTCAGCATGTGCATGTTGCATATCTACCTCCGTGCCACTGAACAGCAACATCAACCAGGCTTTTACTATTGCGACAAAGAGAACCTTGAGACTTCAGCCAGCGCAACATACGAATCCTTTCGCGGCACTTTGCAACGCGATAAATCTAAGACGCGGGAATTGGGGTTTTGCTTTGTTACCGGGATGTGGCAGAAGAACATGCTTGGCGCAACGTGTTATATTGAATCATGTACATTGGACGACTCGCTTCTAGCCACGCCAGTCAGCGTGTAAATGGGCGTTGGGGCTGTGGGGAAACAAGGAAAGAAAATTTGGGCCGCAGCGCCTTACTAATCGTACGTGTATGGCTGACCCTGCCAATTCCAAGGCTGTCTAAGGCCTTGGAATCGTACTAGCGCCTGGGAATGAAGGACGTAGGCCAATACACAAGCATGGTGATTCCATGTCGCTTCGTAGTAACCTATTCGTTGCTATCATATCACCAACTAGAGAATACAACCTCTATTCAAGAATCGTCTATTTTGACCCGCAAAGCAGAACAAACGCCATGAGCTTTGCATCGAAACTGTAATTATAATCATGCACCTCCTACCAATTCTGCCCAGAGTATAAACGACACCCCATACAGGACGAGTGAGTGATATTCGGAGGCCCTCTCAAGCTCTTGTTCTCGGCTTTTCGTACACTTCTCGAGAAGTTGTTTCCCATACCCAGCACATACTACTGCTTCGTTCTCACCAACCAAGGATCGTTCTTCCACCGCGTCGAGAAGTCGATCGTTTGAAAAAAATGAAAAACAAAGAAAAACAAAGAGGAAAAAGAGAAAGAACGCGTAAGGCGAGCAAAAACTTGAAGACTTTTTTTCTTTTGGCCCATAAGCAACATGTCGTTGCTGCGACAGACAAAGCCAGCAGACGCACTCCCGTGAGCCCTGTGTCTGCTCGTGTTCACATGTACTCCCAAACGTGGTTGAGAAAGAGGTGATGTGATGTGGCGACTTTGTTGTTGTACGGGATGGGAATATTGAAGCCCAACAAAGGTGCATTGGCGATGCCACAGGAAGGTGGGTTGGGGGGGGGGCTAAATTCTGTTTCTGGACCAGGGTGGTGCTGGTAGCTTACTAGTACGTGTGCGAGGAGAACGACAGCTGTTCTGCTATATAGGTACTTGTGCTACGGACTGGAAAGAAGATGTCGAGTGGTTTGGCAGCACGTTTCTCTTATCTGGAGATAACTGCGTGTGTTGTTTATGGGAGGCACTATCGCATTGTGAGATAAAGGTCACGGAAAGTTAGTATCATAGCAACTTGGTAGGTCGTATTGGTCAGGACGGTAGTCTGATGTACGGCTTATTGGAGTTGTGGGAAAACGGAAGCAAAGGAGAAGAATATCGGGAATGTTGGGTAGCAAGGAGAATATGTTTTGGCGAGCCGCTAGGCGCTGATATTCATGAAGATGTCATGACATTGAGTGGTGTCCGCTACTACTGCGTATACCTCCTAGGTGCGCCCTGCATTTGGCAGCTTGTTGCAGCAAGACCCAAAGGTTCACGCAGGCTCCGACTGGATGAAAACTGGGCGCCGTCAGAGTCACAACGACCACGTTGCTAGTGCCTCGGACTCAAAGCCGGTAATCAATGACGTCGATGGAGAAAATCTCGAGGCTCCGTGGGAATGGGGGCGTCTAGATGGAATGATGTTCCTGCGCCCGGACCCTTGCCCAAACGGTTAATGTACCCCTCCGAAAGCCGCGATTCGGCCTCTGATAAATTGTGAACACCAGACTCATTATTATCCCCGGCAATCCTCCACAGCCGTGCACGTACTGTGACTCACAGTTTTTTTATCCTCTCTAAAAGGACGTCGGATCCTGACTTTGTCCTATCATCACACACTCCAACTCTTTTATTTGCTATTCAGCGCACAACATGGACGGAATCAAGAAGACGTTTGCGCAATGCAAGAAGGAGGGCAGGGTACGTTGCCATGTATACCGGGGAAGCAATTGATGTTGATGGTGTGAACAGTCTGCCCTCGTCACCTATGTGACTGCTGGTTTCCCCACGGCACAAGAGACGCCCGACATTATGATGGCCATGGAGGCCGGAGGTGCAGGTAAGCACAACAAGCAATTGTTCTTGCAATAGCAGAGCGATGGCCAGCTGACAAACTCAGACATCATTGAACTCGGAATGCCCTTCACCGACCCCATCGCAGACGGTCCGGCCATTCAGACGGCGAACACTGTACGTTGACTCATTCGCCACATGTTGTTCGGAAACCCCCACCTGACACGGTGTGTCTATAGCAAGCCCTCAAGAACGGCGTGACGATAGCCCATGTGCTTCAAATGATCCGCGATGCGAGGAAGCGGGGCCTTAAGGCGCCTGTGCTGCTCATGGGATACTACAACCCTCTGTTGAGCTATGGCGAGGAGAAGATGCTGCAAGATGCAAAGGAAGCTGGCGCCAATGGCTTCATCATGGTGGACCTTCCACCCGAGGAGGCGCTGCGCTTCAGGAACTTCTGCCGCAGCTACGGGTGAGTTTGCAAGCCAATCGCAGCTTGGACAATGCTGACAGTGTGTAGTCTCTCGTACGTGCCCTTAATTGCACCCGCTACTTCGGAACACCGCATGCGCGTCCTCTGCAAGATTGCCGATTCCTTCATCTACGTCGTCTCCCGCATGGGCGTCACTGGCGCTTCTGGAACCATGAACGCCGCCCTTCCCCAGCTACTCGAGCGCGTCCACAAATACTCTGGCAACGTCCCCGCAGCTGTTGGCTTCGGGGTTAGTACACGCGACCACTTCCTGAGTGTAGGCAAGATTGCAGAGGGTGTCGTCATTGGCAGCCAGATTATCAACACGCTGATCAAGTCTGCTCCTGGCGAGGGCGCAAAGGCGGTCCAGGAGTACTGTGATGGTATTTGCGGAAAGAGCACCCGAGACACTACCCGCGAGGTCGGCATGGTTGAGACGCTGAACGAGGCCAAGGAGCCGACCGGCGTGCAGGTCGACAAGGTCATTACGGACGCCGACACACCAAACGGACCGGGCCTCGCCGATCAGCTGGAAATGCTGAATACAGAGGAGACGGACGGTACCAATGGACAGAAGGGTTTCGACGAAAAACACAAGTTCCCTGCCCGATTTGGCGAGTTTGGAGGTCAGTACGTGCCTGAATCACTCATGGACTGTCTGTCGGAACTCGAGGAGGGGTTCAACACGGCCATCGAAGACGCCAAGTTTTGGGAAGAGTACCGCTCTTACTATGACTGGATGGGTCGGCCAGGACATTTGCATCTTGCAGAGCGCCTCACCGAGCACGCTGGTGGTGCAAACATCTGGTTGAAGCGAGAGGATTTGAACCACACGGGAAGTCACAAGATCAACAATGCGCTTGGTCAGGTGCTCATTGCTAGGAGACTTGGAAAGACTGAGATTATCGCTGAGACGGGAGCCGGTCAGCACGGAGTTGCAACAGCGACGGTGTGCGCCAAGTTCAACATGAAGTGCACCATTTACATGGGCGCTGAGGATGTCAGGCGCCAAGCCCTGAACGTCTTCCGCATCAAGTTGCTCGGTGCGCAGGTTGTTGCCGTCGAGGCTGGTGCTCAGACTCTCCGTGATGCGGTCAACGAGGCGATGCGCGCTTGGGTCGTTCACCTCGACACAACCCACTACATCATCGGATCTGCCATTGGTCCTCACCCCTTCCCGACCATTGTCCGTACTTTCCAGTCCATCATTGGAAACGAGACCAAGGAGCAGATGCAGGCGAAGCGTGGTAAGCTTCCTGACGCAGTAGTTGCTTGCGTCGGTGGTGGCAGCAACGCCGCTGGCATGTTTTACCCCTTCTCCAAGGACCTCTCGGTTAAGCTTCTAGGTATTGAGGCTGGTGGCGACGGTGTTGATACCGACCGCCACAGTGCAACGCTTTCAGCTGGTACCAAGGGTGTTCTTCACGGTGTCCGTACCTATGTGATCCAGAACAAGCACGGACAGATCAGCGAAACACACTCAGTCTCTGCTGGTCTTGACTACCCTGGTGTCGGACCTGAGCTGTCTAGCTGGAAGGATAGCGACCGAGCCAAGTTCATCGCCTGCACTGATGCCGAGGCTTTCATTGGCTTCCGTCTGATGTCTCAACTCGAGGGCATTATCCCCGCCCTGGAGACATCGCACGCTGTCTTTGGAGCGATTGAGCTGGCGAAGACGATGAACAAGGACCAGGACGTTGTCATCTGCGTGTCGGGACGCGGTGACAAGGATGTGCAGAGTGTTGCTGAGGAGCTGCCCAAGTTGGGACCCAAGATCGGCTGGGACCTGAGGTGTAAGTTGGCCGCTGACTGCTATCTTGAAAGCATTTGCTAACACTTGGAATAGTTTAAACGATGACTTGTTTACCCAGGAAAAGGGGATGCAGACGGTTGTATATATAGGTCATGATGAAAATGCGTAAGCGACGTTCACGATGCATTGATATGTCTACACGTTGATTGGAAACTGTGAGGCTTGAAATGATTTGCTAAGCATGATGATTGCATCACACGTTCCACCGTCTGATTGGCGCGGACCGATAACAGGTGCGGGAACCGCGACAATGACGCAGGCCAGGTAATTTTGGCATGGGTGGTGATGCAGGCGACGACTAGCCGCGGCCAGAAGCGGGTGACGGACGGCGAAGAGAGGCAAAGTATTCTTCTGAAGAGAGAGGCGCAATGTGGGATGAAGGCGCACCTGATGGATAGACCAGAGGAGAGACGGGCTTGGGTGTGACTGCGGAGGGGCGACGGAGGGCCAATAGAGCGGCCATGTGGTGCCGATAGCTTGGCTGCCTCATAGTTCGCGGTGACGAGGGCGCGCCCACCGACTAAGACTCCCGCGCCAATCCCGCAATCCGTACAAAGTAGAAACCTCGATGCTGCTGCCACATGATCACCTGCCACTACGTGCTCTAGCCTACCCGTCGTAGCGTCTTCTCGCCCACCCTGGACATCTTGTCTCCATTCCGTGACGGTGCGCCAGACCAAGCCCTTGAGCTTCAACCACTAGACGCCGCTGGAAAAGAGCCACGGCGCAGGCCGCACGACAGCAAGAGAGAACAGAAGCGCAGGGAGAAGCTCGCGCAGCTTCGTGAGGCCGACGAGATGAAGTTCTCACACAGTCTGCAGTTCAACGCGGTGCCGGACTGGAGCAACCACTACATTGCATACAGCAACCTCAAGAAGCAGTAGGTGACCTCTACGCGCAGAATCAAACTAAAAAGCCGCATGGCTGACAGACACAACCTACAGAATCTATAGCCTCGAGACCCAGTTCCACCAGAAGCATGCCCACGTCGATGCCGAATCCTCACCGCTGCTGAATGGAGACGCCCGTGACCCCGACAAGGTCTTTACCAACACGCTCGACACCGAACTGGAACGTGTCACGTCTTTTTATCGGCTCAAGGAACATGAAATCTTCGAGGAAATGGAAGCCTTGCTAAAGGACGAGGAGCTGTTTGAGAACCATCAGGCCGATTACAACGAGGAGAATGAGAATGCGCCGCCAGGGAGGAAGATGCGCAGTGGAAGCATATTCAAGGCCATTGGCTTCAATCGTCCACGGGCAATGAGCGGTGCGAGCGGCCGGTCGACAGATCACGGCGCCGACGGCGAGTTGGAAGAAGAGGACTCGGATGAGGACATCGATGAGACATCGCGGCTGCGTAAGAAGAGCCCCGATGGCCAACGGCGCCGACAACGAACCAACGAGGAGGACATGGCAGCTTCGCACGCCTCCTCACGACGAAAGACCAGCGTAGCATTTGAGGACTACAACGACATGGCCTTCTCCGCCCTGTACGACGAGGGTGTATCGCTGAAAAAGCGGGCCGTCAGCATATATGTGTTGCTGTGCGAGTTGCGATCCTTCATCCAGCTAAACAAGACGGGATTCGAAAAGGTGCTAAAAAAGTACGATAAGATCATGGACCGCAAGCTCAAGAAGACGTACCTGAACAAATACGTATACCCCGCCTACCCCTTCCAGCAACCCACCATGGACCAGTTGTCACGTACCCTCGAACGCATGGAGGCCGCCTATGCACAGATTGGCACCAAGGGCGACATTGTCGAGGCAAAACGCGAGTTGAGATTGCACCTACGAGAGCACGTCGTGTGGGAGCGGAATACAGTGTGGAGGGAAATGATTGGCATCGAGCGCAAGGCGCAGGCGGCCAACATTGGTATCACCCAGACGTTGCTCGGGCGCGAAACAACTGGCGGCACAGTGCGTCGACAAGGTGACGATGCTGAATCCGATATGAGAGAGGTGGCCACGCCTATTGGGAAATACAGGTGTCCACAATGGCTGATCACTAGGACTTTCTGGATGCTGCTTACCTGCATTGCTGTCTTCGTTGTGCTGTTGGTAGTGCCCATCATGGAAGCGCCTGAGCAACAGAATTGCCTGGCAATGGTCGTTTTTGTCAGTTTGCTTTGGGCTACCGAGGTATGTATTCTTTTGCTTCTCTTCCTGGTTTGATCCTATGCTAAATGAATACAGGCGATACCGCTCTTCGTCACATCGCTTCTAGTGCCCTTCCTCGCAGTCACTCTCAACGTGGTGCGAAGTGATGAAGCGCCGCACCGTCGCCTCGAGTCCAAGCAAGCGGCTTCCTATGTCTTCTCCGCCATGTGGACACCCGTCATCATGCTCCTGCTAGGAGGCTTTACCATTGCAGCCGCTCTCTCCAAGTACAACATTGCCAAGATGATGGCCACGCTTGTTCTCAGCAAGGCAGGTACCAAGCCCAGAACCGTCTTGCTCGTCAACATGTTCGTCGCTATGTTTGCTAGTATGTGGATCAGCAACGTGGCGGCACCTGTGCTGTGCTTCTCAATCATTCAGGTATGGTCACACATGTACATGGTGAAATTCATGCCAAAGCTAACATGTTGCCCCCTCCCCAACAGCCCATCCTGCGCAACCTCCCAGCCGACTCTGATATGACCAAAGCCCTCCTAATGGGCATCGCCCTCAGCTCCAACATTGGCGGCGCCGCCTCCCCCATCGCCTCACCCCAGAACCTCATTGCACTGCAAAACATGGCACCCGAGCCCTCCTGGGGCATCTGGTTCTTCGTCGCGCTTCCCGTATGCATCATTTCCATCCTTTTAATCTGGCTGCTTCTCCTCGTAACCTTCCAACCTGGCCGCGGCACCAGCATCGTGCCGATCCGCCCCCTCAAAGACAAATTCACCGGCGTCCAGTACTTTATCAGCATCACGACTGTGGCGACCATTATCCTGTGGTGCGTGAGCCACCAACTTGAATTCGCCTTTGGTGACATGGGCGTTGTGGCCATTATCCCTATGGTTCTCTTCTTCGGCACCGGCATTCTAACCAAAGAAGACTTCAACAACTTCCTCTGGACCATCATCATCCTCGCCGCTGGCGGTTTGTCCTTGGGCAAATCGGTGAATTCATCGGGCCTGCTGCATACCATTGCTGAATCCATTACCGCGGGCGTCCAAGGCATGAGTTTATATGGTGTACTTGTTGTGTTTTGCGCGCTGATACTGGTCGTGGCTACGTTTATCAGTCATACCGTTGCCGCGCTCATTGTGCTGCCGCTCGTGCAGCAGGTCGGGCAACAGATGCCAGAACCGCATCCCAATCTACTTGTCATGGGCGCCGTGTTGATGGCGAGTGGGGCTATGGGTTTGCCCACTAGTGGCTTTCCTAATATGAGTAAGTTCTTCTTCTGCTTCCCCTTTGGTTATACAGAACTGCCATGGTAATCTAACTGATATCAACAAAACAGCCGCCATCATGATGGAAGACCAACGAACAGGCCAACGCTATCTCGCCGTTAAACACTTTCTCACCCGTGGCGTTCCGGCTTCCATCATCACTTTTGTTGTCATCGTCACCGTGGGATACGGCCTTATGCTCGCTGCTGGCTTTTAAAGCCCCCCCTTTTTTTCTTTCTTTGCTAACAACCGTGTTGCTCTTCTTCTTCATTTTTTCATTTTTTTCTAAACCGACAACAAGAGCTGGCGCACGCACATATACGCCAAACTTTCAATCTGTACATAATCGAGGTTCGAGGAAAAGGGCACGAGGAGGAGGAGGAGGAGCAGCAGCAGCAAAGTGCATGGGATTCTCTGCCCCGTTATCACCCGCACTTTTTTTTCTCAATGTCTTATTGCATTTCCGAGGCGTTTGGGGCGTTGGTCATGAACCGGGGAGGGGGGAGGCGGAGGCG
>LR132333.1:0-30437 GCA_900634815.1 Paradendryphiella salina | reverse complement strand
TCGCGCACGGGCACGTTAACGCGCTTCGGAGTCTGCACAGCCCGAGCGCATCCATCACGGCTTCCTCGTCAGAATGCCGCCGCGCAAAAGCTCTTGAGTCTCATTACATTTGCGTACTGGGGATCTAGTTGGTTTACCAATTTGATTTGACTCATGTGGAGGGCATCTAGATAGACGGTAGCGAGAACGTATGATGAGGATCGTTCGAAGTCTGCACCCAAAAGTAGCGCGTAAATACATGAATACAAGCAAAGCATAGGTATCTCTATCATAATGCTAACATGAACAACAATCATGGCAGCATCCACTCTATCTACCACCAATCTGGCTCTTGGGGATGGGTCTCACCCAGATGAACGCACAGTTCAGCGCAATAATCATTATGCCGGCAATCCAGAAGACCTGAGCATAATCTGTCTTGTGGTATCGGAAGATGATCGCGAAGATGACGCCACCAAAGTTACCAGTCGCACCAACGATACCGGAGAGTACACCTTGAATGTTGTCAGCTGCTGATCGATACCACCGATGTCAGTGTGGGGGGAAGATGGAGCTTACCATTAGCATGAGGGTGAACATGGGGCACCAACGCGAAGTTGGCGCCGTTGCCAGCTTCCATAAAGATAGCCATGACAGCAATCAGCCCAATCATTTCATCAAGATTCTTGGGGTCGACCTTGCCGATAACGATGCAAAGCACACCAGACACGACGCCGACAAAGTGAATCCAGTACTTCTTAGCCCATAGGTTGTGGCCAGTAACTTTGTAGATGTAGTCGGCAATGAAGCCACCGAGAGGACGTGTTACGATGTTCAAGAGACCGAACATAGCGGCCCATCGACCGGATTGTGTTTGGCCAAGATAGGGAAAGTTCTTGAGGTAGTAAGCGCCGAGGATTGAGTTGATAGCGAGTTCACCACCGAAAGAGCAGAAGTACCCTGCACAGAGCATGCCTGTTTGAAGGGAGAACATGACTTTCAAACCTTCCCTCAAACTCGGCTTGACGATGACCTCGTGTTGAAATTCGTCCATTGTTTGGACATCTCCATGGCCAGATTCCACATCCGTGGTAGGCTGTTGTTGTTTCTTTTCGTCGTTCGAAGAGAAAGAACCGTTAGTCATTGGCTTATCGTCTATAGCTCCGGTAGTGGGTACGACAGATGAGTTGGCTTGGTCGCTGGAAACGACTTGAATACCGCGCTCTGACCATTTTCCGGTAGGGGTGTCGTCGGTCAATAGCATGAGGGCAAGGGCACAAGCCGTGATCAGGATGAAGGGAACAATGAAGGAAACTCGCCAGGCGACGTGTGAGGATAATCCCTGGTCAGCTTTGAGAGAATCGTATATCGCTGGCATGACGAAGCTAGTGAGGTTAGCTAAAACTAGAAAGGGGAAGACGAGGCAGCCTACTATGTGATACCACCACCAGAGTTACCCCAGCCACCTACTAGGGCGTTTGCTGTTCCGACGACATTCTTGTCGAAGAAGCCAGTGCTCCAGACCTGGCATGGCACAAAGGTACCGCCGAGAATGCCGACAAAAAAACGAATGAAGTACAGCCCAGTGGCATTGGTCGCTGTACCAGCAAGAGCAGTGGGAATGGCACCAGCGAATAACAGTATTGCGAAGGTCATGCGCGGGCCAATGTGGTCGCACATCGGTCCAGCGATGACGCGGACCAGTAGGG
Source organism: Paradendryphiella salina (assembly GCA_900634815.1). Classification (NCBI taxonomy): domain Eukaryota; kingdom Fungi; phylum Ascomycota; class Dothideomycetes; order Pleosporales; family Pleosporaceae; genus Paradendryphiella; species Paradendryphiella salina. The sequence goes on along the minus strand of LR132333.1, from coordinate 28,749 downwards.
TGGCACATAGCGCGACAATATTAGAGTTCGCAATCTGGTCCTGGGAGAGGTGCATGTCTGCCTTAATACTCTTACTCAGCTGTGAAGGTGTCAGTCGAGAACATGCGTTGTGGTGTGAGAAGCGGACAACCATACCAGAGGTGGAAAAGCGTACCTGAACATTGTAAGCATACTGCAAGATGAGCGATCCCTATGTGGAGCAGGAACTCACCATGACCAAAACGCAATGAAGAAACCCATGTAGGAGAAGAAGAAGACCCTTCCATATTTGTTGATAGGGTTGAACACAGGGATCGACTTGGCTTTCTTGTTGTATGGGTTGATCTCTGGTGCAGACCAGAGCTGGTTAATAGTGAAAGGCATGATGACAATGTCTCGAGCGCCGGCTTTGCTGCGATGTAAGCTCTGTTATGGAGGGCCCGCAGTGTGTCCTGATGACAAGATATAGTGAAGTGGTCAGTGACGCTTGCTGATGTGAATGCCACAATGGCAGCCCGGATGTTATATAGATGGATGCACAAATTCGCAATTGTGATACTTCCGCGGTGAAGCATAGGGACGCACGGCTACGACCACGACAAGCCTGTGGCGTAACTGGTTCCCCAGGCCAAGTGAAATCAGACTTCTCCGTGCCTGAACACGGCAATGCTGGCGGGAGTGTTATCGCGTCAACGAACCCAGCACTCTGCAGCCCAAACGTTCCGGAAAAAGTACGCTTGACTAGGTACTAAGGGGAGGAAGATGTCTCCGGTGAGCGCTGAGACATTACCCAAAGATCCATATGTCGAAGTAGCGAATCGTATCTCATCTTCGAATGGCTAAAGTGCTTGAGGAAAGGCAGAGCTTTGATGTGACGAGTCGCAATTTGCTGGGGTTGAGGATTAACGTGGGGTGGTGGGGAACGGCAAGGGCGTTCTCTTATCTCTTGGCGCTATTGAGGCGAGAGACTAGACTCTGTGTAGTTGAGCCCAACAAGGATCCTTATCAGGACGTCTAGAGATAATATGAATTGCTGCTTTTCCGCGGTGTGCTTTTGACAAAATGCCTGTGTCGCGAGTAATCCTCAGCCTCCGTTGCTTATTGTCACTGATGTCCCCAGAGTGCTCGAGACGTGGCGTTGACGAGAGCATTTGCTTCGTGCGAACAACAGCGCCGCTTCGGGTCTAGATCATGTCATGGTCCCTAGGCAAACGTTTGCTTTTGAGCTGTGAAAATGGTGCAAGGCAGTGTGGTGTGTCCAGGAGTTGTGGTGGACTGCCGCGTGCAAGTGGCGACCTGGCACGATAAGCATGACAGTCAGGTACAACCAGTAGCATCACCAAGCAGAAGGCATCCCGTGGTTGCACAATTCTTCCGAATATACGCTTGAGCCTAAGAGACTTCTTCTCTTGGGCGTTCTGATCCTACATCAAAGCCTGTCGCCTATGATACAGGTGCAAGCCATTAGGCGCCAGGATCATAACCTCATCTCGCCCAACTGCGCTTTCGCCCGGTAAGACCAAGTAATTACGCATGGAGCACCTTTGATGACTGTCAGTGTTTTGACGATGCATATAATGATTGATGCGCCCAGAAAACCTGGGTAAACGTCACTCTGGTTCATCCGCCGTTAGCTATCATCATGCCAAGTTTGTTTGAAGCTTGGGGCGTACTTTTCGGTCGAAAGAGTGCCTCGCGTTTCTTCACTGACCCTGCAAAAATCTTCGAGGGTTGGCTGTACCTAGCAGATAGCATGTGACAGGGGTTTGCTGCCCTCGCGATACCGGAGCGGCAGGTTCGGAGAAATAGCGAACTGAAGGCCAAATGGGGTGGAGAGCAATTCGAATCAAGTATCTCCGACGACTGACAGCTTCCTAGTGATAGTGGGTCGATTGGTGTATGTGGAGCTGATTTCATTGAGCCTCAACCGCGGAGATGCCAGAGATCTTCCTACTCCAATGCATTTTGGCAACTGCGCTCCGCCATGGATGTGACTCAGCGCCACACATCTCGATAATCTCCGAGATACTAAAAAGATGTTCTTCTCAATCAACAAGACGACTTACTTGATTTATGGAAGGCCTATACACTCCAAGCCACTCCAATTTTCTCCTGTCCTCAACACACCCATTCTATATACCCCCTACACCCCAAACGACCAGTAGAAGCATGATATGATGGCTGCTGCTCCACACATCGCAACGCTTTGGACACCATATCTCAGGTGTCCTACTCGCATATATGGCGGCCCCCAAACCGTGGCATACACTGAGTCTGAGATAGTGGGTCAGGCTCATTCTGTATTCCATTTCTTACAGTCCAAAGAGCCAGATAGCATGAACTACTGGCGTGAAGGATGATATGCCGAGGAGGAGGTACATACTCGTCCGGAATGCTCCAGAACTGGGACCAGAAAAAGAAAGATGTAGGGTTGTGACTGCACATGCAAGACGGAAGATACGTTTTAGAGAGCGGTAGTAGGAAGATTTTGCTCGTCGGTTGTTCTTAATTAGTCTGGCAATCTGATCCCAAGGAACGAGATCGCTAACCGATGGCCTGTAAGTATGAACTCGTTATCACGCTGCCAATGCACTATATTCCCCGTTAGCGCAATTCTTCATATAAGCACTTGACAGTGTGAAGAAATGTACGCAGATCATCCCATTCTATCAATCCATCATCGAACACTGACTGGAAACTGTGATCTTTCTCGTTATCTGTCTCGGCGATGTGTCGTGCTGTCGAAGGTCCACCATGCCCACGCCCATGGTCCTTCCCCTCCATGAGCCCCGCTTGTTCTCTAGCGCCTTGGTGTATATGTGATGTCATGCTTCCAAAATACCTGGATTTCAATTGCAGTAGATCTTGTTCTCCTAATATCGTATTAGCATAAACGTAGACTTTTTGGACAAAATGTTGGAGAAGTGTACACGAGCTCTTGTCATTGCCTGTGTTACGACTACTCTGTCCGCTGGCGAGCCACCAGCAAGACGCTTCCCATGCGCCAACGTGATGCAGTCAATGATTCCGCGGATCCCTTACACATGGTGAGGCCAAGCTTCCGATACCGTAGCCGTGCGAGCCTCCCCAGCCTCGTTAAGATTGCTTTGGGTGTATTGGTTCTTTTCTTAATACCAGTAGTTGGGATGAATAACGCCGGATCGGATGGAAGCTTGACATCAGGATCGTCGTTAGGGTGTGATGCTGATGAACTATAGTCCTAGCCAAACTATAATCTCTGGCCCATGTCTATGATTCTTCGCATGAGACCATAGATGGAGCAGGGGGATAGTTTCGCAGATGATGATGGGAGGTTATGATGCATCACCTTGCAATGGCTGCTGTAGTCTCGATATTGTCGGCTCGAAGTTTAATTGCTCGACGTGTCTTGTTTTCGGTTTACGCCAGATATGCGACAGCCGTGACCCAAAGGCCCCTTACTATACCGGAAGACAATACCCAAAGAATACCACCGATCGGCCAGGCATTGTCCATCGGCCCAATTATTAACATCATGTTCAGGCGATAAGAGAGCCGGCAGTCAGCAGACATAGCAATAGTAGAAACACAAAGTAAAAGAGAAATATACTTGCGCAATAAAATTGCACACAGGTCGATATACTGAAGGTCAAGGAGAGGGATTTGGTGAGATACGATGGCTGCAGACTTTCGACGGGTACGTTGACCAGGAATTGCCGTGCGCAGGTCACTTGCTTGCAGGAAAAGGCAAGATGGTATTGTGTTTCGGAAGCTAACGGCTTCGTGTGTTTAGAAGTCGGGAAACAGGTGTCCGTGGCTATTCGGACACGTCAGAATGTGGTCTACGGTATAAGGAGGACTCTTCACGCACGGGTCGTCCCCTGCCTGACCATATGCCTCCGTCTCCTCCGGATACTTATCGAATTGACTGGCATCACCAACGCCAGCTCGCACAGGTGGCACATAGGGTGCGTCAATATCCTTCTTTTGTAACCGGTCCCAGGTCACCTCGGCGAACCAGGGGTGGTTCATAACGTCCTTGCTACCGCCGTGCAAGTTGCCCAGCCGCTTGGTGAGGTCGGGGGTAATGAGCTTTTGCAGCAGGTCGTGCGCGTCGGGGTGGATGTAGGGCGGGTACTTGACTCTCGACTTGAGGATGTTTTCGTAGATTTTCATGGGCGAACCACCATCCCAGAAGGGGGTGAAACCACAGAGCATTTCAAAAATGAGGATACCGAGCGACCACCTAGGGATGTCAGCAAGAGTTTCAGTCTGTGATGCTGGCGACTCACCAGTCTACAGATTTGTTGTAGCCTTTTGATGCGACGACTTCGGGCGCCAAATAGTCAGGCGTACCACAAAGGGTCCATGTGATGTCAGGCACCTCTTTCGCGAAACCGAAATCTGTGATTTTGAGGTGTCCATGGCGGTCTAGTAGCAGGTTCTCAGGTTTCAGGTCGCGGTAGATGATGTTGTGCGAGTGCAGGTAGTCGAGTGCGAGTGTAACTTCGGCGGCGTAGAACTTTGCGACCGGATTGGGAAAGCGCTGTGAAAGTCAGTACGCTTGATGCCCCAAACCACGCAGGGAAGGGGCGGAGGAAGAAACGGAGAGGACGCACCTGGGACTTTCGCAGCAGACTAAACAGCTCGCCTCCTTCCACAAAGTCCATGACCATGTAGAGGTTCTTGGAATCTTGAAAGGTGCCCCAGAGCGTGATTAGGAAGGGATGCTTGACTTGCTGCAGCATGCGTCGCTCATCGTTGGTGTGCTCGACTTGCTTCATCTTGACCACCTGGGCCTTCTTCAGCACCTTGACGGCATAGAAGCGCTGGTTGTGCTTAGACTGGACGAGGTGCACTCGCCCGAAGCTGCCCGTGCCGAGGGTCCGCTGGATGGCGAAGTCGGTCAGTGAGTACTTGCCCTTGGTGACGCGCGCCTGGTTTAGCGGCTGCGTTTGGAACTGGACGGCGGCATTCTTGGGCGTCGACTGATGCGGCGTGGTAGTGTCGTTTGGGTGTATCAGGTTCTGTATGCTGGGCGTGTTATGCGAGGGCTTCTGGGGATTGGACTGCGGGCTTGCTCCATGCTGCTGCTGCTGCTGGAGTTGCTGTTGCGCTGGTTGTTGTTGTTGTTGCTGTGGCTGCTGTGGCTGCTGCTGCTGTCGCGCGTAGGCGGGGTTCATCGAGTCGGCCGGCTTGGTGGATGAGGCGGCAGGCGCAGCCGGAGCCGTGTTATTGATCGCGTTGTTGGTGTTGGTGTTGGTGTTGGTGTTGGTATTGCCGTTGGCGGATTCGTTGGTCTTCGTCTTATGAAGGTGAAAGGAGCCCGACTTGTGCGACGCCGTGGGCGTAATGGGCGACGTCGTGTCTTTGCTGGGCGAATTCGGCGAATCGAGATCTTTGGCGCCGTTCGAGTCCTTCGTCCGCTTTTTCTTGAGGAAGCCCAGGGTAGGCATTGGAGGGTTGGATGGAGGAATGCGGCGGCCCTGGCCTGCCTGCACCTGGACGCAGCTCGGGCGATCTCAGCGGCAGCAACAAGCTAGAAAAGCACGGGGAGATGACGGGCGATGGATGACAGGCGGCGAGCGATGGGCGATGGGCGATGAGCGGCGGGCGACGGGCGACGGGCGACGGGCGATCGGGCGGTGCAGACGGCAGCAATTGATGCGCTCAGGATTAGTGAGGATGCGCGTGCATAGGCGGAATGAGCTAAGATGGACGGCTTAGGTCGTGTTTGCGGCGTGATCGGTCGGGGGCCAGTGAGGGGAGGTTGGCCGGCGCCGCAGCGGTCGTCGTCGATGAGGCTCGCTTGCTCGCGGGGAAGAAGCTACCGGCCTGCAACCTGCAACCCAGCCACCGTCGATTCAGCGGCACCAGGGTCGTCACGCCCGCGGCCCTTGTAAGAACCGCCGTGTTTCACTACGCCATGTTCATTGGCGCTGCAGTGGGTTTGCTTGTATTGCACTGTAGACATGGCACTATTACTCTCAAGCCAGTAGCTACATATCATCCACCCTGACTCGTCGCATCACATGGTAACACACCGTTCGGAATGCGGCGCTTGTTGCGTCATGCGTACCATTCCGGCCAGTACCAGCATCGAGGGACATGTCCACGAGTACCTAGGTACAGGTACCCAGCCTGCCTATGCTGAGGAGGGACTGGTCTCGACCGACCCAACTCATAGCAATGCGCCCGCCAAGCCCGACTTGATAATACAAAACACCGCCCCAGATACACCATGTACATTCATTATACAGACAGACGGCAAATTACAAAACGCAGACGTGACTTCATCAAAAGAAAGTTTTGCCGTTTCACAGCTCATCAGCGACCTGATGCGTCTCAAGACCCCCACCAGAAACCATAATCGGCTGATATGTCTCGAGGTCCAGCCCGCACACCTCCATGCGCCGTTGGCGAAATCTCTCGTATAGCTTGCTCCACGCCTCTTGCGCCTCTTTGTTCTGCGGCCGTAGTCTGGCGCGCACTGCATAGGGTACATCGTATTCTGGCCCTGGTAACTCCGGGTCGGACAATCTCACAAACGTCGTCGCTTGTTCAAAGGCTGTCGCATTGAAGTCATCGACGGCATTGCGCAGGTTCTGTGATTCATACACTACGTTGCCCATGGATAGCGACCACTCGGATATGAGCGCGTCGGGCACAGCAAACGTCTTCCGGAACATGTTGAGGTCTGATGTAGGCTTGGATGCGCGCATCGCTCGCAACTGACTGTAGCTTTGTTGCGAGGGGTGGATCATGAGCAGCGATGTCGACATGTCTGTCCGCTCTGGTGTGGCTGGATATGCGGCCATTGGCTCCGACTTGGAGAAGGCAAGCAGTGAGTCGAGTGCAGACGCGTCCAGCAATACGCCGGGTCCTTGGAGGTATAGTATGCGCTCGTACTCCACCAGTGAGTAGAGACTCGCTAGCGAGTAGGAAGAGGGTAGGGTATCTGGCTTTGTTAGCGCGTGGCAGAGGTACGATGCGTCAAGAGACTCACCATCTGCGCCTTCCACTATAGGTTCCATGGGCATGAGTTTGACGCCGTACCGTCTCGCTGCTGTCCTCAACAGTCTTCGCGTTGTCGACATTTCAGGACCATAGTGCTTGTCCTCTGTTTCCGCTAGCCACAATTTCGGAAACAGCAATATCCTCTTCGCCGGGCTCTTCATCCGGTGTAGGTCCGAGAGCAGCATGACGGCGCTGCACAGCTCAACATGCTCGCGCACAACTTGTACGTATCCTAGCCGACTCCAATCCATGGTCTGGCCTGCAATATATTGCGCATATGTGTCATCCACCTCGGGACGACCGCCCATAGGTCTCGCCCATTTCGCATCCAATGTCGGCGGTTCTATGGGCTTCGGCGGGGGCAATGGCTTTGGTAATCGCGGTTTAATAGCGGCTTGGAGGGAATGTACATAGCGCTGTTGCAAAACCCAGCCAGAGAGGAAGAGTGCAAGTGTGAAGAAAAAGACTGAATGCGAGTGTCAGCGGGACCACGTGGCATGTGATCATGGTCGGGCGTACCAATGGTTACAGACAGGAGAATGGAAACCTGACTGGAACTAAGGAGCAACCGGCCCATGACTATAAGTAGAGGGAGAACAGAAAGCAAGGGTATCAAAAGGCTATGAAGTTTCAACAAGGGGAATGTACAAGTTGGAGGCTGGAGAGTCGTGCGGGCGGGAAAGCGCATGCCGTGCCCTGGTGTGACGTCCCGTCGAGTTCTAGACGGCTGTAGGGCTGCATGTTGAGTGTGGTTGAGGGGGCAACAATCGATAGCTACCGGTAGCGCTACCCTGTCTTAAATTATTGCGCTCTTCTTCTAACACCCGCGACAAGACATCCTATGACGCCCGTGGCCCCGCATACCTCGCATATCTCGCCGATACCAGAGTGGAGAAGAAGAGCGAACGATCCCCGTACATGTCCAAACCGCAATTCGATCGCGCCGACGCGAGCGCGCTGCTCGACGACCGGGGATACCGCGGCGCCCTCATCCGTGGCCAGAACCCGGCGCTCCTCTTCGAAAAGGGTGTGCGCGAGCGTATTACCGAGTCTTACTACTGGAAAGAGCAATGCTTTGGTCTCAATGCAGCAACACTATGCGACCGCGCCGCAGACCTTAAGTTCATCGGTGGCACAACGGGCATCACGGGCAAGCCGACGCCATTCTTATGCTTGGCATTTAAGATGCTTCAGCTCGTGCCGGATAAGGACATCATCCTGGAGTACCTGAACTTCCGCGACGACGAGGATGACGAAGAGCGCAACGGCCAAGTCAAAGATGAGAATGGCGCCACGGCGGCAGAGGAAGACTCCACCAAGAAGGAGCTGGACCTGAATGCATCAGGAAAGCTGGGCGACTTCAAGTACCTGCGCTGCCTTGCCGCCTTTTATATCCGCCTCGCATGGGAGCCTGTCGAAATCTACAAGACGCTAGAGCCTCTCCTTACTGATTACCGCAAGATCAAGCGCCGTCTCAAAGACACCTTCACCCTCACACACGTCGACCAATTCATAGACGACCTTCTCACAAAAGATCGAATCTGCGCGACAAGCTTGTGGAAATTGCCGTCGAGGGCCAATCTGGAGGACCTGGAGATGCTAGACCCAAGGGAGAGTCCGCTGGGAGACGAGGTGGATGAGCTAGATGAAGAGTTGGACAGGAGGAGTCTTGAAAGTGAGAGGAGCTACAGGAGTCGGAGCTATGATAGCAGAAGCAGGAGCAGAAGCTATGACAGTCGAAGTCGCAGCAGAAGCAGAAGCTATGACAGCCGGGATCGAGGCAAGACTCGCAGCCCGGGCGAGCTAAGCCGATCGAGAAGCAAAACCTCAAGTAGGAGTCGAAGCCGCACGCGGGACTACAGCAATGCGGAGCGATAAGCCTGTTCCCACGTGTGCCATCTCTTCATTTTCACCAGCAACATTCCAGCAGCGCTATATACCCATGAGTCTGAACAAGAATACAACTCTCGTTGCAGAAATGCTTTGCACGTCTGGTCATTGACTCACACTCCATGTGGCGTATACGTAACTTGAACATCCACATCACCCGATGCAGGACGCAGTAGTATGTTTACCAAGTGCATGTAACTTGGCAGCCTTCCTCCTCGCTGTGCCGCTTCTTTCTTCTCCCACAGTCATGGCCAAACCCAAATCCCCACCCTGCATCTTTTTACGCTCTCTCGCGAAACCCGGAATCACATGTACTCCTACATTGTTGATGAAAATGGTCATTCCGCTGTTGATTTTTTCGGCATCCTGGCCTTGATACTCTGATGATATTAGTGGAGACCGCAGTCAAATAGATGGTGCGAGTAAGTGTACCCCGCTGAACGTTTGAATAGATCGGAACGCGTTTGTACGAGCCGTTTTAGTGCTTGAAGTACATTCCCGCTGTTTAGTTATTCGAGAAGTCTACATCCAAAACGAATCGCCGCCTGTGAGGATCCAGCTCGAGTGGAGATGCTGTGACGTATTGGAGAACAAGCTAAGATTCAAAGTGTGGCAACTTGTTGATGCTTTATCGCGATCATCAAGCCGAAGATGATATGAAGCTCACCGAAAGTGACTATCGGTTGGTATTGCCACTATATCGATGTTGCTGTTCATATCTAGCCCCTTCCCGACGGCTCGGATATATGGGGCATCACTATGAGAAAGGCATGTGCCATGCTCATAATCATCGTCAGAATGCTTAGGACGCTACAGTATTAGAATTTCCTTGGCCCTATCCTATGTATGTGGGTATGCGATTGTTTACGAAGCATTTGCTCCACTGAATAACAGAGCTGCACGAAATCTACACATGGATGCTCTACACGAAAGATGAATCTTTTGCACTAGGAAGACCTTTCCCGCCCATACTCGTGGCATTGACGTAAATCGCGCAGTAAAGTGGTGTAATTGGTCCGCGTCTACTCGTATGCATTTGGTCGACTAGCCTCCTTTTTTTTTGTCTTTGTGGAACCTCTTGAAATGCTGGCAGGGGTGGACCGGTTGTGGTCCCATTATCCGTGATCTTCTTGCCAGGACAACTGGCCCGTCGGCTATCTCATTCAACGGCTCGATGACTTGTGAACAGATCTTTCATGACAATTAAGATCGTTGGCTGGGATGCTTGGCCGAGGCTGAGAGCTGCAGCCGTCATTGGCCTGAGGCGAAATCCGATCACTTCGCAGCGCCGACCAGTATAGCGACAGTTTCGGTCGCATACGTTCAATATCCAGAGCCTAGAATCTAGCGACAAATTATAGTCTTTGTGTGGTGATCGAAGGTGGATGCAGTGGGGCGCGTAAGAAAGCTAAGCAAGCCGGTCGTTGTCAAGAACGCTGACAGCTCGCCCACACTCTGCATCCCTTCATATCCTCCTACCTTGACATCATGGCATAATTGGACGACTTTGGCAGGCCCAACAATTAGATGTACTCTTGCTCTGTAAGATGAGAAGGGTTGATGATGGCTACTTGAGAAAGCGTGTCATGGCTCCTGGAAGTCGAGCGCTGCTGTTCGGGCTAGCCTACGTCAACGTGATATTGACTAGTATATCGCGACCCGCCAGGTTGCAACGTCAATGTACATCTCATTTTCTTCTATCCACAGAACGAATTGAATACTGTCTGAAAGCAATTGGAGTTCACTAATCAAACGAGCCTCACCATGTCCTCCAACACGCTCAATTATCCGCTCCTTGCCATCCCCGCCTACTACGTCTTTTCCCTTGTCCCGCATGCCTATGCCGGTGGCCTCCTCTCGTCCCACGGGTACAAGGTCAACAATGCGAACCCCAAGGCTTCAATGTCACCAGACTCAGTCAAGGGTAAAGTTCCAGATGCTGTGTACCGCCTCCCCTCCTCTAGCTAAGCCAATCAATACTTCTACCGTGTGTACTAACGCTTGCCTACAGCTTCCAGAAGTACCAACGCGCCGAAAACGCTCACTCCAACAGCATGGAGCAAATGCCCCTCTTCGCCATCGCCGTCATGGCTAGCCTCATCGCCGAGCGCACCACCGCCGTAGGATTCGGAAGGGAGGTCATGTTGGGAGATGCCACAGGCTTGACAACCTTCATCTCCGCCTGGTTTGCCATCAGGGCAGCATACTCGATCTCGTATGTGCAAATTGCCGACCAGTCTAAGAGCTTCATCAGGAGCGGTATCTGGGCGATTGGCACCGGATTGGCTGTCTACCAGATCTACAAGGCTGCTGCGCTCTTGGGTTAGATGGACATTGCCAGCGTTGCGGGTGAGGATCAATATAGAAAAACTAGGCTGTGCCTTTGCGATATGGTGAGGTTGCAAGACTGCCAAGTATGAACACGATGCTTGGCTTACACCCTGCGTCTCAATCACAATACCCTTGGTTCAGGTTAAACAGACACATTGCCAAAACACATGACAACATGTGATGGAGTTGGAGCATACCAAGTCCTGCTTGTAGTATTTAGGCCTCCCAAAAAATCAACAATTGTGTCACCAGCTTTTTCAACTGCTGATCAGATTTTTTTCTGAAACGCCATAGATTTGCATCATGCCCAGAGCATGGAACGAAATATTCGCAAGTGCATCTTTGACAAGATGCGCAACGGCTCTATACCGCCACCCGTGCGTACGTCATGCTACATGTACTCACGTGAGCACTTACTACTTCAAGCCACGCGTAGTGACATTCGAACGTCAAAGTCGCGATAGCGCAACCAGCAAAAAAATTCAAGCCAGAAGGCCCGAATTTGAATCGCGGGAGTGGGACCGTGTATCTCGGGTCTTCATGTCGGCTGTATTCACTTATTCGGGTTTCTCAGGCCCCGAGCGGGTTCTGTTGACAAATCCCACAGTTTTATTTGCAGCGTCCCCGAAGAAACTTTGGATTCCTGCATCCTCGGTCGCTTATTTGCACTCCCCTCAGTCGTTCATTCGTTTGGAAAACTAAGAAGCGTTGGCAATACCATACAAGATGCGGACTTGGACTCTCAAAACCGCCTTGGGGCTGACGTTCGCCAGTTCTGTCACGTCGGCAACGCCCCAGTATGGCCCTCACACTAAGACGCAACTTAAACACTGGCCCGCTGAAGCTGCCGCGGCACTCAACACTATGATTGCGCGTACTGCGAATCAGAGCAACTATGCCGTGTTCGACATGGACAACACAAGCTACCGCTACGATCTTGAGGAATCGCTCCTTCCTTTCCTTGAAAACCGCGGTATACTGACGCGCGATAACTTGGACCTCAGCCTTAAGCTGGTCGATTTCAAGGATACGGCAAACTTTACCGAGTCGTTGTACAGCTACTACAACCGTCTTTGCGAAATTGACGACTTCATTTGCTACCCATGGGTCGCGCAAATATGGTCAGGATTCTCGCTTCGCGAACTCAAGGTCTATGTCGACGAGCTTATAGCGTACAATTCGACTATTCCGACGCAATACTGGGATGGTGACGAAGTTGCATCAAGCAGCGTCAGCCCACCCCAGGTGTTCCGTGGCCAGGCTGAGCTCTACAACGCACTCATGGACAACGGTATCGCTGTCTATGTTATGAGCGCTGCGCATGAGGAGCTTGTACGTATGGTGGCTAGCGACCCCAAGTACGGATACAACGTCCCGCCCCAGAATGTCATTGGTGTTACCACGGTCCTCAAGAACGTCACCTCAGGCGAGTTCACCAATGCCCGCAAGCAGATCACCGAAGGCACGTATAACGCGACCGCCAACCTGGATCTGGTTGTGACGCCTTACCTCTGGACCCCAGCGACCTGGTTCGCCGGTAAATGGGCAGGTATCTTGACCTATATTGACCCGTGGAAGCGCCCGGTTCTGGTCGGTGGTGACACACCCGGAAGCGACACGTACATGATGTTCCATGGAGTTGACACTGCAAAGGGTGGTGTGCATTTGTGGATCAACCGCAAAGACTCGTACTTTGAGACGCTGCAGGAAGAAATCAAGAACGCCACTGCCGGGCAGATTGCGAACGGAAGGGAGGTCACGGCGGACAAGAACTGGGTTTACGTGAAGCCCGAGGAGATCTTGTAGATAAATCTATAATGTTTAAAGAGCGCCTCAAAGAACTCACGAATGGTACCTGATTGTAAAAGATGGAGGACCCCTGGCGGTGGCCCATGGGTCTCAGAGCGCGCTAGCTGACGTAAGCGTTCGGCTGAGCTTTCTTCTTTCCTCCTGAGACTTGCCTGTTCTCTGCTCCCCGTCCCGCGCCTCCAACCACTGCAAAATCGCCCCTAGTTGATCCAACGGCTGCCCATTGGCATATATACGATCATATGCTACACAGCGGGTGTATGCAGCTATAGGTACGTCGCAGCTCCAGCCCCTTTTCCATCTCCATTCTCAAATGACGATCCCACATTACACTTGAACCGAGTGTCTGCAAGTTCTGCTCGACTTTCGCCCATGTTGTGGTTTGTGCACACTAGCCCGGATGTAAGAGATCGCTGCAGACTTGGGACACGATGCGCGAGTAGAAGATAGCTCTGATGCTTCACATAATATCCCTAACATTAGAGGTCCAAGAGGAAATAGTATTAACATAAACTCAGTTTACCTCCGAGATGCGGCTCTTCTTTCCGGGTATCTACAAACGCCAAATCCTATCAATGAGTATATGTATACAACAATAGCAGAAGCCTTCCGAATCCATCATGTGATCATTGTTAGTCTCTTTCGATTAGCACTTTGCTCCTGTCGTCAGCCTCTCCCGCTTCATCCTCGCGTACTTCTGTCTGCAGGACTTTGGGGGGCTCGGGCTTGTTTTCTGGCTCTTTGTACCACACCTCTCTTGGATTTGCCAAGATGCTCTTCTGTATCGCTTCACTCAAGATCTGCATCACACTGGCCGCACCAGCATTCTTGACGCGAGGCTTTCCGATACTTGTGTAATGCCTGATGAAGTTGCCGTTGCAATCAGAAATATCTTCCTTGGGCTTATCAGGATTTGTCATGTCCGTGTGAAAACCCGGCCAGCCCACTGCGTCATCACAAGGTATACTGACGATCGTCTCGGGTGTCCTGTTGAAATCGTAGCGCACATATTCGGAGAAGGCCCGCTGCTCATGGCTCCATTTCTGTTTCCATTGCGCGCATCCTTTATAACGGGTCTCGGTGGTGCAGTCCCGCCACGCCTCCAACAACTCCAGTGTGGTAGAAGAATTCTGCGCAATGACGAGACCAGTGTTCAACACACGCATTCCCTTGCTGTCCGCACTGATTGATTTTCCACTGCGGAATTCCTCTGTATCCCACGGAAGAGCCATTGACGTATCCTTCTGAATACCCCAGCGGTTGAACATCCACTCGAGTGGCAGGTCCAGGTGCGCAATGGTGACGTCGGCATCCATGGCAACTACGAACTGGTACTCGGGCACCAGCTCACGGAACGCGTGGGGCAAGATCCATGTGTTATAATGGTCTTTCATGTCGCGCGCCTGATAGAATTTGTAGTCGTATCCATGAACCATGGCGTATAGGTAATGGTTCATGATGGAGCTGGAAACCATGCCGGCGCCTTTAGTTTTCAGATGTTCCCAGTCTATCCGTTCGGGGTTGAGGAGCTCATTTTCGCCAGTCGGCACGCGTGTGTCAATGTCCACGATCAGAATCTTCTTGCCCAGTGGTCTTGGCCATATCCGATTCTCCCCCCCCTTGTAGTATGTACCGGACGGATCGACGTAACCAGGTGCGCTCGGGTCGTGTTTGACATACTGGAAAAGTGCAGTGATGGTCTCTCGCAAGGTAGGCTGTTTTGTTCTAGACGAACTGTTAGGAAAATCCTCTTCAATCCCCAGGCTGAAACTTTGGGGTGACGTACATGTATGGGGATTTTGCAATCTGGTCAACTACGATGGCGCCTTGATCCCGAAAAACGTAGGAAGAAAATGTCGCGATGATCACGAAGATGGCGATGACCACCATATAGGTACGCTGAGTGGCCAACATCTTCGATGATTGGAGGTGGTACAGCGACGGCCAATGCTCGACGACAACTACAGGGCAAAGGAGGTGGGAGCGACAAGAACAGAACAAGGAAGGCATACATCCATGGCGAACGATGCAACTATCTTATCGAGCCGGATGCAAGTGCCGATCTCATGGCAAATGCGCGTCGCAGACGTCTTCCATGTCATTCGCTCACAAGGGTACACGTTGATGGTACGCAAGCTAGTTCAAGCCCAGCGACTGGAAATCTGATTGCCAGCAGAGACCCACAAACCGTTGCTTTTAGTGATTATGCGCATCGGTCCGAGGATTGTCACGTCCCGTCAATCTCACAGACTGCTGTGTCACTGCATTAAAAAACGCGTCACGCCTCACGCGACGAAGCCACAGTGCGCCCCAAGGCATGGGTGCACTTCAATACGATGCTGTTCTCATCTTACACATACTCGCAGACCAAGAGTCGAAAACTACGAGGAAGGTCAGCTGATCAAGGCCGGCATGGGGAACCCAAAAAATTCGATCTACAGCCGTAAGCGTAGCTACGGATTACGCGTAACTCAGCCCACCATGGTAGTAGTATGCTTGACGTCAGCCCAAAAATAGGGCGCCAGCAGTCTCTAGCGCCATCAATAGCGTCAGCGTTCGAGCTCAACGGAATGCCATGCAGCTAGCAAAAGGCAATTCTCTCCTTGCTAGGCACCGCCCCCCTTGTTACGATGTTTGGCTCCGCTAGACCCATGCGTCCTCCCTAACAGGCAATGAGGGCAGACAATTTTGCGTGGCATTGGGAGCCTGAGACAGAAGCTACAGCTATCTCCAGCCCTTTGATACTGCGCAACGTTGTGCCGGGCGTAGAATGTCGAAAAGTGGCTTAACCCGGCCCCGGAGATAAGTACGATGACGGCCCGTGGCTGCATAAGTCGTTGACGCGACACAGGGGCGGCGATTGGCTCGGTTCTTGGCGGAGATGAAGCGCTCGGTGCAGGTGGGGCCGCTTTTCGAAACGAAGAAACGCCGACAAGTCGATTTGGTTCGAGAGCCCCCTTCGCAGCGAGCTTCCATCCTCGAGGAATATAGAAAAGGTACCGCAATCGTGAATCGCATCTCATCTTGACGCTTGCTGTATCGCCTGGTAAGTGGAAGCTGTCATTGCTGATTGGGGTCTACTACTTGCGAGCACGTCTCGCAATTAAAGACCCAAGTTTTTCTTCAAATGCATGCTAAATGGCAGTACTCCTTTCGACCTATCACTACTTCCAGGATGAGCTGCCACCTTGGTCATTTCTCAAACATGGATTTGCCGAGTATTCGATAGTACCGTGGTTGCAGGTCAGCATATGGAAAGGCGATTTGGGGGGGGGAGTTGGGCATTACTAAGGATCAAAGAGGGGAAAGAGCAAAATCCAGCCAAGACGCGTTTGTCCATCCAGTGTATCTTTCAACAAGGGCGACCGACGAAATACTGGCATTCGTCCGAGTTACGTTGCGTGAGGCATGTCGGACGTCTTGCAATGGCATCACGGTTTTTGCTTCAGACACCAACCAGATGACCAGTGGTACGAGCAATATGAATCTTTTGGACGCAGTCGGATGCTGGCACCCTTTGGCGACTATACTTATCACCGTCTCGTTGGAGATCGACTTGCATCTCAATCCACTGTTCTCATCTGCCTGCATACGAAATTGCCCAATTCGGTAAAAGAAGATACAAGCTGATTTCCTGCTTTGTCACAACCTGTGTAATTCCTCGCGGGCAAGACAACCGGCACAACATGGCCGCCACCCGTTGTCTCGTGTGTCACCAGCCTACTGCCGCTGGTCAGAGTCAGTGCTGTGGACCGGCCCATCAACAAGACGGCCGAACGCAGCATACTGTACTTCTTAATCAAGCACAAAACTCATCTCTTGTCAAGCCTTTCGCCTTTCGAGGACACCTCTCAATCGCTTGCCGGTAATCAATAACCGATCTTGACGCCGCTTTCTTCACGTATCAATGCTGTTTCGTATGCAAACTCACGAGACAAATCTAGGAAGAGAAAGTCAGAACGCCCTCCATCGATCATCCGCAGCAGCTCTCCGGATCCCGGTCGCTCTTTTGGCGACATGGCTAACCCCGCGACCATGCAATTGTTCAGTACGTCGGAGTACTAAGGGCTGGGTCTGGTATTGCGCAGCGCAATAGCCTGTGTATCAAATCCCAGGTGGGGGTCTGAGAGTACTGGAACGGCAGCATCAGGATCGAGGCTGATGGGAACAACGCTCCATGGTGCTTTTGACACCCAGTAGTTTCGCTTGTGGTTCTCTGGCCACGTATCTGGATGTGGCGCCTCAAGGTTGGGGGACAACCATTTTGACTCTATGATCTTTGGATCCACGAAAGGGGCAAAGCCGTGAGCTAGCTCGTGAACAATAGCGGCAAAACCCCATACATCGCTCGCTGGGGTAAGTCGCTTTGTTTCTCAAGTCACCTCCGGCGGCCAGTAATGAGTAGTGCCGATGTAGCCCAGTGAGTTTGGGTCCGCTGGATCGTGGTAGCCAGCCATACTAAGGTTACAAAGCTTTAGATCGATACCCGACCAGTCGCTTTTACTCCCCAGACTCTTGACAAGCACATTCTCAATTTTGATGTCCCGATGTACCATGGGCTTCCAGTTGTTGCGGCCCATCGGATGATTGTCATCGATGCCATCGTGTAGGAACGCAAGCGCACCCACCAATTGATTATACACCGGCCATATAAACACTTCTGAGAAGACGTGCTTGTTTTTCCAGATGCTCTGGGACCGCACCATGAAGAGATCGCCATGTGGACAGTATTCGAACAAGATCGACGCCTTATTCGAAGCGGGCTTCTTTTCGCAATAGCCCAGATACCCAATGATGGACTTGTGTGCGGGTAGGTCTCGTAGAATTTTAACTTCAGTGGGCTTGAGCTTCGCATATTGGACGACCTTTACCGCGATCACGATCTTGGATGGTCGATGAGTCCATTGTTGGACCTGTTCCTGCCCCTGCGAACCCTTTTGGAGCTGTCGACCGTAGTCGTGCTGTTTCGAGTAATCGGTGGCTGAATTATTTGGGTCGGACATAGGCGATCCGTGGTACTTACGGAATAAATGGAGGTCGAGTGGCATCCGAGGCTGACTTTATGAATGCATGCGCCAGTTGGGCGAAATGTGTCGGTAGTTGCGATGATCTCTGACAGGAAGTAAAATATGCCCATGGATTTGTGGGTGGGTGAATTGGAAAGATTGAGCAAGAGAAACACCGAGAAGGTGAGTATCGATAATTGGCTGCGCCTTCTTACCTGGGTACCAATGGTAGAGCAGGCGCCCAGGTGGACTTTACCGTGCCATGGCCTCGATGTAGTGATTCACAGTGACTGCGTACGCTGTGATCAGACCTTGGGCTCTTAGCAAACATTGTGGACAAACAATGAGAACAAAACGGGCTAGTGAGTGTCTGGGCTGGTATCCACGGTTTTCACCTAAGCGGCTGGTGGTGTGAATGACGATGAGAAGATTGGAAGGATCTAGTGCAGATATTCCTCTAGTCATGTATTTCTAGGGATTCTGTGGCACTGCAAGAACTGACCTAAGGCTTTATCAACATAACGGCGTACTTTGGCCTGGTCAAGCATTGTGTGCAGCTCATGTCGCTCGTGGGTGTGAAAGTGGGTCGTATGCGACTGCGAACGCTATCCCCACAAGAGGCTGCTAGCGACCGAACATGGCTTCTAGGGACGGGGTACACGAAGCGAACTTCCTTGACTAGTTCCTGAATCCAAGGCGAGCCACGGTAGGAGAGAAGGTGGGGAATGGGAAATCAAAGTCTGATCAACCAATGACAAACGACCTCACGCGTTACGTAGTAAAAGGTCACGTGAACAAAAGCTGCATCCTTCATCGCACTTGCATTCGTTCTCGAGCCGCATCTTGCTCATATTGTACACCCCGTCGCCCGTTCCATCCATTCATCATCCAGCACTTGCCTGCAATCTCGCGTAAATGCCCCGACTAGGCTAAAAAAATTCTCGCAGGGGGTGTTCACAATGCAAAGCACGACGTTCTGCATCCCGCCCTTCGCGCAGTCATGATCTGGCCCATCACCATTGTCACAGATTTTATCAATGTACTCAAGGCGAGGGCAAATTCGCAGGACAGAGAGATTCTAAAGCATTATTGTAGAATTTTAGAACGTGCAAGCACCGACTTTTGATTTCTGGTTAGATGGTGAGGTAGATCACAGCAACCATGACGTTTGCAAACAAAGAAGCTTACCAGGAATCTGTCTTTCAATATTGACTATGCTTTCGGGACCGTTTCTTGCCCAACCGGTGTCTATCCCGATCTCTATCCATATACCATATCCAACATCTAACCACAGACAGGCAAGCTCGACAGTTTTCGAGCCGCTTGGTATCCCATAATAGCCGGAACTACATCACGCTTCGACACCCCATGCCGCCTCTCTCCTATCAAACTCTGCAATCTCGGCTACGAAATCCGCCTTATCTTTGCCATAAATCTCGCCCACAATGTATAGCGTAGCATCGATACCCGAGCTGACGCCTCCAGCGTTCACAATGCGCACTCCAGCGTCCGTCGTGCCCGCGTCAACATACCGTTGCCTCACAATGTTGACCTTTGCATCGCCACCCGCCGCCTGATCGGCAACTTCCTTGAGCAGGTCCAATCCCATATGGTGCGTCGTGATGGTGCGACCAGCCAGCACGCCGGACGCAGCAACAAGGATTGCACCAGTGCACACAGACTGCAAGAACCTCTTCCCCGTCTCGGGCCTTGGTTTTGCGTTCGCGAACTTCTGGATCAACGCGCTTAATTGCTTCCCTTCCTCGCTCGCGATCATATCGGTGATGGTTTTGTCGTGCGCTCCCGGGATGACGAGGATGTCATAGTCTGCGATTTTCGCGGCCATTTCCTCGAAGCCCATGTTGGGCACGTAGACTAGTGCGTTGCATGCTGAAGTAACGCGGTCGTAGTGCGCAAAGGACGTGACGCTGAATGGTGTTTCGCCGCTGAAGCTGGAGTCGTGGTAGTGGCAGTAGATCTCTGATGGGCCTGAGAAGTCGAGGAGGTCTGAGTCAGGGTAGAGGTAGACTGCTACTTTGTGTTGAGGCATGGTTGTACAATTGGCAGCAAGTTTTTGTTTTCGGAAACACTTATGAGGTGATACGATTTGGGTTCTGGTCTTGGAGCTGCTGCTTGCTGCTGTATATTCCACTTGTTGGTTTTTGGGATGCGTTTTATCTGAGCATGTTGCCTCGGATCGGATGGTATGGTGGGGTCCGGCTTCCGTGCTGGTGCCTCAGGCATCTAGTTACTCCCCGTCCTGCCGTTCAACCATAACGCTCCGGGGAACACGAACATCATATTACGACGATTTATCAGGAGGGACAATCAACACAGCAGCCGCATATGCAACTCCTGTCGTATTTACTCGCCCTTCATAGTCATCTGCAACGATTCGCATGGAATTGCCAGCGAAAACACACTCGACAGGGTTGCTAGTGGGGTGCCTCAGTGGCATTGGAGAGGTTCGCTGCTGGCACACCCCTACAAGTGCCGCATTAGGAACGATGTAGGTGAATGAGTCGAAGAAGATAGAGTGATGAGGGAGAAGCCATTGATGCCGCTCTTTGGCCCCTATTCTATCATTTCTGAACTGGAGAGCGATATCGAGGGATGAGTATGCCCTGCCGTCTGAGACTGAGCCAGTAACGCCGAAGAAGGTCACTCAGAAGAAGAATAAGCGAAAGTGGCCGGGTACTCGGAAGGCCAAGAAGGGAGATTTGATGCTGACAGCGAGCAGACGTGAGAAAATTTTTGGTAGTTCGGGAAGGAGCCAAGGCAACTTTCTGTGCGAAGGATTCTGTTCCAATTGACAAGCCAATTGGAGTATACAGGTATGATAAGGCCTAGCCTTCAGCATGTGGATATGCAGAAATTCGAGGGCTGCTTCTCAAATGGGCTTTGAAGCTGTACTCTGGGCATGACCTTGGCCTAGATGCGTCCGACCGAACACTAGGAAAGCGTTGGATCCGATACCGTGGTGACCCAATCTTGGCAGTCGACATTGTCCCGCAGTGTTGCCGATTGTCGAGGCACGAGTCGAAAAGTAGTTACAGCAATTGCTTTTGAGGCCTCGCGTACCTGGAACCTGGAGAATATCGGCCTATCCCGGACTGCATGCAACGCCTATGGTTATGTACTATGGCCCAGCGTCTATGCAGACCGAGGATTCTGAGCGCCCAACTCTTTCTTTGGCTCCAACAAGCTGCTCGCAAGAGCGCATGAGTGGCGTGCTTATTTGGGCAGGTGATCAGTAGTACAGGACGCCTCTCAGGCTACCTGCATGTTGATCGTGAACGCCACAATCGGGCCAAAGCCTCCAGGTTACGACCTTGGTGTTCTTGAGCCGGCCCTTTCCAGTGTAACGTTATCGCAACGTTCATCTTAGCATACGCCATCCGCGAGCGACAGTCATTGCCAAGCTCGCCGCCAAGCTTCGACGAACACGCGACGAAGGACCAAGACCTCGCGTTTCTCCGCACCATCTCGGCCTGTCTTACCCCACAACCTTCGCTCTCACGACCCTGGCCCAATCGCATCGGCTGATTCTGGTGGAGATACAGATATGGGTACTTGGCGCGACGCGCCGCGTACCCGACCCTTGTTAGCTAAGCCGGAATTCGGCACGCAAATTTGCTTGTAACCTTCCCAGCGGGCGATAGTCGCCAACAGGGCCAAGACATCCAAGGCTTGATTCTTTTGCCTGAGCTCTGATATCAGACAGCCTGCATTCCGTCCGCACATCCCTCCAAGACCTAGACCTTGTTGGAGCGAATCAACTGCCATATGCAGCGATAGTCGGCCCCTTCTGATAGGCTAGGGATCCCCAAGCACGGAGGCGGTGCGAGAGCGTGGCATCATCCCGAATTATTGGTAACAGAATCGTTATCTCTTGGTTGCCACAAATTGAGAGGCGGAGTGACCGAGGGGCGGGGTTGTTGTATAAGACAATCCTGTAGCACGCGACCGGTTGGACCTTCTGCTTAACCGTTGCTTTCACCACGCGCTTGGAAGAGGGAATCCTTCAACCTTTGTCGTATTGCCACACTCTGCCTGCCATGGGCGAAATCGAAAGCAAGACGGGCGAGGTCGAGCGCACCACAAGCGGCAACAGCTCACCCTCGGAAAACGTCATGCCGACGCCTACTGTCGCGATAGAGGAAAAGAAGACATTCTGGCAGAAGGTGAAGGCACCGGGTTCAGTATGGCAAATCATCTTCGCTGCTCTTCTGGCTATTGCCATCGGTCTCGCTGTGACAACCACCGTCGACGAGGTGCCCGAAGCAGCGATTGCCCTCCTTGGAATCCCGGGAAACCTCTGGTTACGCGCCTTGAGGGCTGTCGGTATGTGCGACTACAGCAGCTTCGAGGAAATCAGCTAACCCATGCAGTCCTTCCCATGATTGTTACTGCCATGATCATGGCGATTCAGCGTCTGCGCAGCATGACCCAAGGAGGTGGTGCGGCTGGTAAACTCGCTCGCTGGACCGTTGGATACTACGTTCTTACCACCATCCTCGCTGTCGCCCACTCTGCTCTGCTAGTAGGCCTAGTTTGGAGTAAGCTCTTTAACACGGTATCGGGTAGTGCGTTGGCAGTTAGCGAGGAGGACCAAGAGCTCATCGATGAAAGGAAGGATACCGCGATCCACGATGTCGTTGTAGAAATGTTCTACTCCCTCGTCCCCAGAAACATTGTCGACGCATTGGCCACCGATGCTCTCCTCTCTGTCTTGATCACGGCCATCGTCCTCGGCTATGTCATCAAGCCGGGAGGCGTCATCTACCGAGTGGTGGAAGAAGTCGAGGTCATCGTTCTCAAGGTCATCACCGTTTTGATTCACCTCGCCCCAATCGGTGTCTTCTTCTTGATCATGCCCAACCTCTTCCGCCTTGACATTGCCGAGATTGGTGCGAACCTGGGTATCCTCATCGGAGGAACGCTGTGCGGAATGTTCATCCATCTGTTCATCATCATTCCCATCATCTTTTTTGCCATCACCAGGAGCAATCCATACACGTACTGGATGAAGATGAGCCCCGCCTGGATCACCGCATGGGGTACCGCATCGAGCGCTGCTACCTTGCCCGTTACTATCCGCTGCATCTTGAAGCAGGGCGTCCCCGTAACAGGTCAGTTCCACACCGAGTATGGTCGCTGTCATCTACTAATGCCCAATAGTGACCAAATTTGCCGCGCCGCTTGGTTGCCTGATCAACATGGATGGTACCGCAATTTACTTCCCCATCGTAGTCGTCTTCCTCGCCGCTACTCAAGGCATCACACTGAACGCTGCCGACTACATCATCGTCATCTTGCTCTCGACCCTCGCTTCGATCGGAACGACACCTATCCCAAGTTCCAGTTTGGTCCTCGTGGTCATGATTGCCACAAGTGTCGGCGTACCGATTACCGGAATGTACGCCGTCGTCATTGCTATTGACTGGTTCTTGGACCGCTTCAGGACGGCTCTGAACGTCAGCTGCGACACTTTTGCTGCCAGAATCGTCACACATATCACCAAGATTCAGGACGACGAAGGTGTAACTTACGACGAGGCCGAGAACGTTGACCCTAACGCAATGGGACGACGGGAAGGTGACACCAAAGTGTAAATGCAGTCTGTTTTGAGTTAGTTCTATGGTTCTTATGAAGTAGGCGAAGTGCACTCGGCCATTTAGACAATATGTAATGACATTCTCTTTCGCTGAAGCAAGATTTAGTTCGTCTTTCGTGAACTGGAACTGCCTAACGTGGTTAACAATACGTACGAATTTGAGACGCATGCTGCTGTCACTAGGAATTCGTAGTAAACTGAGGTCGGAGCATGTTCACGTGACCGCGTATGATCAAATAGGATCGATTTTCCGCAATGCATTCATCTTCCACGGCTAATCCATCACAGACAGGCCAAGAAGGAAACAGATATGTTGGACAAGAGGCGAGCTGTCCTGTTAAAATAGCTCATCATGCGTTGACTCACACGTCGTTGATAGATGTGGAAAGGTGGACAGATGTGCTCGGATAAGGAAGTGGAGAGGTCAAACCGTCGGGAAAGCCAGACCCATTGTTACCTGCATCGCAAGCCTTGGCACAACATCCTTCGCCAAACCGCCACACCACACATCGTCCAGGACGACGACAATACTGTAATTTTGTAAAGGGATGAAGCGCACAAGACATGTTTGCGGGATATGTTGTGAAAATAGGTTGGTATGTCAGAGCATCAGAGTTCAAGCCCAGAGAACGGGGTGGTTCCATTCCGGAAGGCCCGGCTGCGAACTTCACTAAGCTCAAGGCAACTTCTGACTCTATCCTCTTTACCCCCATATCCGATGGCGTTCCTTGGCCGACGCTTCCATGAGGAGCGTCGAGGCGACATGGCCCGCAATTCGATCAGAGTCTGGGTTCTACTAATGACAGCTGCTTTCCATATGGTATCCCAGCCTCGAGTCTTTATACTTACCCACTGCCTGACCGGGACAAGGAACACACCGATTTTTATCATCACCGAGGCCAAACAATGGATAACTTGTGTAATGGCCACGCTGCTGATCAACAGAGCTACTACCAACACAGGTGGCTAAGACTTCGGTGAGACCGGCTCCGG
The DNA here is from genome assembly GCA_900634815.1 of Paradendryphiella salina. NCBI lineage: Eukaryota > Fungi > Ascomycota > Dothideomycetes > Pleosporales > Pleosporaceae > Paradendryphiella > Paradendryphiella salina. The sequence continues at coordinate 4,128 of LR132333.1, read as the reverse complement.
GCTCAAATGCGAAGACGCACTCTTCTTTACGTTTAGCCTTTGTTTTGAGCAGACCGTATCCTTGCACGTGGACCCCAGAGTCCAAGAAATACATATTGTCCAGTTTCCACGGATGTAGGTCCGTTGTGCCAGCTACTCGGCTTGACATGAAATTTTTGGGTCATACCCAGCTTTTGATGTTCTGGAAAGGGTGGTTCACGCTACGGATGCTTCTTCTCCCTGATTTGCGCCAATCAACGACCCGCCCTGAGGCTTGGCCATTGCCATCTCAATATATTGCGGGGAAGGCTAGCTCCGGGTGCAAGTTGATACCGCGACCTAGACCTCCGTGTCCAAAGCGGTATGGCGTAGATATGCTCATGTTCCGAAATAGTACATATGTTTGCACAAGTATGCAGAATGTTTGACGACCACAGTGTTCTACTTGAGCCACTTGTAGCGGTCAAAAAAACAAAAAACACTACACAAGATGCTTTGCAACATTGCTTCGATGCTATTGCTAGCCGGCAGTGCTTCAGCTGCGGTGGCTGGCAAGAAGGCACCCGCTGGCTTCGTCTCTACAAAAGGCAATGTCTTCAAGCTCGATGGCAAGGACTTTTACTTCGCTGGCAGCAATGCCTACTATTTCCCTTTCAACGACGTCGGTAATCACGCCCCATGTAAAAATACGCTTACTGACACCTTTCAGCTTCCGTCGGACGTCGAAGCTGGTCTCGCTGCTGGAAAAAAGGCCGGACTAAACGTGTTCCGCACATGGGGTTTCAATGACCGGAATCGAACTACCATTCCTGGCGGACTACCGCAATACGGCGGCGAGGGCGCTGGCCCCAGTCCAAATGTCCTACAGTGGTGGAACAGTGGCAAACAGGAGATCAATGTTGAACCATTCGACAAGGTGGTTCAGGCTGCAGAAAAGACGGGAATGAAGCTTATCGTCGCCTTGACCAACAACTGGGCTGACTACGGCGGGATGGATGTCTACACCACCAACTTGGGCTACAAGTACCATGATGATGTAGGTAGCGAGTCGTCGGAAAAGAAAATTTCCCTACTGACAAGCCGTTAGTTCTACCACGTCCCTACCATCAAGAAGGCGTTCAAGAGATACGTCAAGGAGATTGTTAAACGCTACGCCCAATCCCCCGCGATTATGGCGTGGGAGCTAGCCAACGAGCCAAGATGCGGTGCCGACGGCGTGCGCAACCTCCCGCGCAGCGACAACTGTACACCTGATGTGATCACCGAATGGATCCAAGAGATGAGCACATACGTCAAGTCGCTCGACAAGAACCATCTCGTCACGTGGGGCGGCGAAGGCGGCTTCAACCGACCCAGTGACGACGGCTTCTACAACGGCTTCGATGGCGGTGACTACGACAAAGAACTCGCACTCCCAAATATCGATTTCGGAACCTTCCACTCCTACCCCGATTGGTGGAGCAAGACGGTCGAATGGACCAACCAATGGATCATGGACCATGCCGATGCCTCGCGTGCCGTCGGGAAGCCAGTCGTACACGAAGAGTACGGCTGGTTGACTGACGATAAGCGACAAGAGTACCTCGGCAAGACATCCAACATCACTCGACTGGAAGCCATGGGGCTGTGGCAGGCTACGAGCTTGAAAGAGAAGATGCCGGATATGTACTGGCAGTTTGGATATGGAGGATACTCGTACGGAAAGAACCACAACGATGGGTTTACAATTTATCTCGAGGATGCCGAGGCTCAGCAGTTGGTGTTTGAGCACGCGAAGAAAGTTAATGCTTTGAACGAGAAGTGAGGACAAGGAGTCTGACTAGGGTCCGGTTCAAAACAAGTGCGTCTAGACAAGTCTATGCATAAGTATGTTGGCACTTGCCATCTCGTTGGAATGTGTTGCTCAGTTTGACATGGCCCCATGGGTCCATGTCGTCTTTGCATACACCTGTTTGCCTTGGGATACGTACTTTCATTTCATGCAAAAGGTCGACGGCACACTGCGCGACTGAAAGTGAAGAGGACTTGATTACTTTCCGTATGGGTATCCGGATATCCCCCTCCCATTTCCCATAGCGCCAGACGTGACTGATGGTGTTGTGCAAGTGAGGTAAAAGGTTGGGCGTCGGAATTCAGCAGGACGGCTATGGTAAGAGATAAGGCGGAGACGGGAGAAGCTTCACTCCGAGTCGTCATTTCCGCTGTCATCGCTCTTATCACCGTCATCATCCCCTGAATCACTTTCGTCATCATCATCGTCATCATCGTCGTCGTCATCTGTGCCATCGTCGCCACCACCACCCTCTTCTTCACTGTCGTCTTCCAACACAATCTTCTGCTGCGGCACGGGTTTGGCAGCAGCTCTCCGACTCGGTCGTCCGGTAGCTGTGACATCGTTCGTCTTTCCCCATGCCGCCTCACCCTCTTTTATAGCTTCTAGATCCTTGGCAAACTCTCTCTGCTCTTTAATTTTCGTAGCCTTTTCAGTCGAGTACTTCCCATCCATGCCCACGTCTTTCAACCAACCTTTCAGAAGGCGAATCTTCTCCTTTGAAGAGTCGCATTTGGAGAGCTCGGGGTCACGCGACCAGACTTTGCGGATGCCGCACTTGACGAGCCAGCCTTGAAGGCGCTTGACCTCTGCATTATCGGGATCTTCTTCAACTTTGGCCTTGGGTGCTCTCTTCGGCTTTGGTAGCGCCTTTTCTTTCTTTCCCTTTGCTGCTGGTGCCCTCTTCTTCTTGACAGGTGCCTCATCTATCACACTGGAAAGTTCGCTGTCCGAGACGCCGCCCTTTATGTCTGGCTCCTTGGTTGGGGTTGTCGCGTCCTCTTCATCGGAGTCTTCGGCTACAAGCTTGTTGCTGCGCCGCACAGGCTTCTTGGGGGCTTCGCTTTCGGCATCGGATATCTCAGCAGGCGGCTCTGAGAGATCGGCTTCAGACTCTTCGGACTCGGTCTTTGCGCGTTTCTTGGCCTTGTTCGCGGGCGCGGGCGCTTTTCGCTTCACGCCGCGGGCGCTTTCAGTCGCAGCCTTGGTCTTCTTCTCGACAGGCTTCGCTTTTGGTTTTGGTGCAGCCTTCTTTGGAGTAGGCTGTGGTGAGGGTTCATGACCGCAGAACTCGTCCTATGCGTTTCTTAGATACTAGGAGGGATTGTTACATTCAATACTGCCACCTACTACTGCCTCCTTGATCGTTTCCTGCGACTTTCCCTTCCAGATGGCGTCTGTCTTGAGATAGCCCTCGTCTAGACCTAGCTCCTTCTCAGCGCGTGCGCGAACACGCTTGACGGTCAAATCGTCCGTCTTTCCAGATTTGTTTATGGAAATGACAATGTCGCGCAGCTTGCTAGTAATGGTTGCCTCCGAGGGCTGCTCTCGCTCCGAACCAGACATGACGGGCTGCGGATTGGGGAAGTTGGACCGTCGACGACGGTACGCGCCAGGCGTAGCTTGTCGGGCGGGTTAGCACAGGAACCGGGTAGCGCGCACGTGATGTCGCGGAGGCATACAGCCCCTCCAAGGAAGTACGGTTGGAAACATGGACTAGCCACTTGATACGCTCTGGCCTGGATTTGAATAATCACTTCCAGGACACAGCTCTCCGTGATTATCATCATCATCAGAGGCTGCGTGCAGACATCCCAGTCCCCGTCCTAGATACTAACTATCGTGGTCCGTCTGTCTGTGAGGGCTGGGCAGCTCCACGACCGACGTCACATTTGTCGCAAGTTTGACAGTACCGCTTGCCAGCGTCCCTCAGCAGAATTCCCCATTGCCCAAGGCCCGCCACCGCACAAAGCCCATGCCGCCAATCCCGCCGCCCTTGAATCCTAGTCTTTTCTAACTTTAGGCCTTGTTTCGGCTGCAGCTGTGCCCTGCCGTGCGCGCCGTCTCTCCATAGCTGGAGCTCGGAAGCTGCGAGAACCCACTTCCACCTCAGCGGGCCCTGGTCAATTATCATTCTTTCGTCACCCAAGCACAACTCTTGAAAACACTTATCCCTCCCCTCTCGCGACTGAGAGTCTTGCTCACACCCCTCACCTGCCGTCACGACACGTTTTCGGCTCCCTTGCCTGATCATTTACGCCGCAAATAAATTTCCGGCTCCAGCAAACCCACGCTTTGGTTTACTCGTCCCCCCCCCC